>JBBPDA010083174.1:0-12151 GCA_037974385.1 Arnoldichthys spilopterus
TGCAGAGGTTGCATTTCGTTGTGGTGCTTGAGTGTGTTCACAATGACAAATAGTCACTTTCACTTCACTTTCACTTTCAGTGAAAACAGATTTGTGCTTTGAAGCATTGGCACCTTCTGTAGCATCACTAGTGTGTGGCCTTGCTGAGCGTGGACAGGGAGGGTTGTTACTCTGGGTATTGTCGTGAACAGTGATGAACACAGCTAAGGCCTGTGTGGCCAAGGGATACAGTGCTGAGCAACAGGACGTTACATAATGCAACAAGCAGTAAAGCTGATGTGTCTCGATCGTATCTGCTTTCTTCTGATAGAGGTGCTTGGTTGTGAGACCATGTGGCTCAGTCGCCACCTTGAACACCTCCCACTGCTCCGACACACTTCCTCCTTCCTTTTTTTCCAGCCACTTCTCTCCTCTCCTCACTAGCTTTCTCGCCCCCTCTTTCTTCTCACCCTTCACTAGCATTTACATTTCCAAAGAAATCTGCTCATCATATCGGTGTCCTTCTTCTCTGCTCCTCTCTGCTCCTCTCTTCTCCTCTCTTCTCCTCTCTTCTCTTCTCTTCTCTTCTCTTCTCTTCTCTTCTCCTCTCCTCTTTTCTTTTCTCTTCTCTGCTCCTCTCTTCTCTTCTCTTCTTTTCTCTTCTCTTCTCTTCTCTTCTGTACCTCTTTTCTTCTCTTCTGTACTTTTTCTTCTTTCTCTTCTCTTCTCTTCTCTTCTCTTCTCTTCTCTTCTCCTCTCTTCTCCTCTTTTCTTTTCTCTTCTCTGCTCCTCTCTTCTCTTCTCTTCTTTTCTCTTCTCTTCTCTTCTGTACCTCTTTTCTTCTCTTCTGTACCTTTTTCTTCTTTCTCTTCTCTTCTCTACTCTTCTTTTCTTCTCTTCTGTACATTTTCCCTTCTCTTCTCTTCTCTACTCTTCTCTTCTCTTCTCCCTTTCTCTCCCCTTTCTCTTTTCTTCTTTCCCCTTACACGATTCTTGTCTTCTCTTCTCTTTTCCTCTCTTCTCTCCTCTTCTCTACTTACCCTTTCTTCTGTTTTCTGTACCATTTCCCTTCTCATCTCTTCCTTTCTTCTCTTCTCTACCCTTTCCTTTCTCTTCTCTTCTCTTCTCTTCTCTTCTCTTCTCTACCCTTTCTTTTCTCTTTTCTCTTCTCTTCTCTACCCTTTCTCTTCTTTTCTTTTCTTTTCTCTTCTATTTTCATCTCTACCTTTTCTCTTCTGTTCCCTTTCTCTTTTCTTCTGTACCCTTTACCCTCTCTTCTCTTTTCCTCTCTTCTCTTCTCTTCTCTTCTCTTCTCTTCTCTTCTCTACCTTTCTCTTCTCTTCTCTTCTCTTCTCTTCTCTTCTCTTCTCTTCTCTTCTCTTCTCTTCTCTTCTCTTCTCTACTTACCCTTTCTTCTGTTTTCTGTACCATTTCTCTTCTCTTCTTTTCTCTTCTTTTCTCTTCTCTTCTCTTCTCTACCCTTTCTCTTCTTTTCTTTTCTATTCTCTTCTATTTTCATCTCTACCTTTTTCTCTTCTGTTCCCTTTCTCTTCTCTTCTGTACCCTTTACCTTCTCTTCTCTTTTCTTCTCTCCTTTCCTCTCCTCCCGTTTTTCACTCCATCTGTTGCTCTTATTCGAGCCTGGCTCTGACTTGTTATCAATGAGACACAGCCCAGCTTAGACCAGTAAACTCTGCCTCTAACAGCTTTCTGCATAAACTTTAAATATATCTGCCTCTCCAAATGCCAGGTTACACTCTACAGCCACTACTGCCATTGCAGTACAAATCCATTGCCTGACGTTTTTATTAAAGCATTAATTCTGGGTGAATATTTAACTTTAGAGTATCTAAGGTTTATAATTTGCCGTGTTTTCTTTTCCAAACTGTTGTTAAAAGCTCATATTGAAACTTGTTTGGCCACAAAAGTGGCTTAAATATTTAACAGTCTGAATGCTAATGATTAAGGGATGTGCTGGCATTAATCCAAAAGTAGCATGGTCACTAAACTTGACAGATATTTACATGTATTATTATTTTTCATAAGTTTTTGTTTGAGGTTTGGAGCACTTTACTGTAAAATGGTTATTTTTGGGGGGGGAAATGCTCCAGGTTTCTTTACAGTGGTAGTCAATGGAACCGGGGGCAATGTTTACAAAACAAAAAATGCCATTTTATCTATTATCCAAACCCACAAGTGAAGCCACGTATGTCTTCTGAGAGTTTATATGGAACGGTGATGATAAAATGGGGGTAAATCTGAACAAAATTCCTCAGGGGACTATGTTGCCTCAAAGCTCCGGCATGTAGGCTAAAACCATCTCAGAACTATGGTAAAGCAATGTGTGGTCCCATTCATTATCACTGTGAACAGCTGCAAAACCTTCTAGATGTTTTTTTTTTTCCAAAATAAAGCACACACATCAAATAATTTTGTTTACACATTGATAATGAATTATATAAAAATGAATAATAATCTCTATGCGCAAACAGTAGTGTTTAGACTGTGGTTGCCAAGCAACATAGCAACCAAATATTATTGCAAGCGCAAATTCTTAATTATCTGGCGTATGAAAGTGACCCTGAAAGTGAAAGTGACTCTTTGTCATCGTGAACACACTCGAGCACCACAACGAAATGTGACCTCTGCGTTTAACCCATCACACGTGCACACGTGGAGCAGACATGGCAACTCTATTGAAACATATCTATGCAAATACAGCAAAATGTATGGACCTCCTTTAAAAAGACATATGGCTGAAATAAGTCTTTAAATGACATTTTTGACATTTACAACTGCACTTATAACGTTATGTGGTATTAAAAATGCTGCTAATCCAGGCTGAATAGGCCTGAAAATTGCTGGTTTTTGTGACCTCACAACATGGGCCTGCAGCTATATTACCATATATGGACTGAGGAGTAAACAGTGTGTTTCTGACTATTTACATAAAACTCATGAAAAGGACATGATATGGACCCTGTTACACATAGTTACACTTCAGTAATGTAAGTGCACTTAAATATTACAGCTAAAAACTGTAACAAGTCTGGAGCTTAAGTTTCAATCTTCAACTCGCTACAAAAGCCTCCTGATTTTGGCCTGAAAGCATTAGCCAAACCTCCTATTAAGGACGTTAGCAGTTAACAGCTGGCTTTAAAAGACCTTGTCTTCTAGATAATGGCTTTTATGATCTTGCTCCAGCTAAAATGATAGACCTTAAATAACAGGGCTTAGAAATGCGGCCTTGACGGAGGAGGCTTTTTGGTCATGCCATCGGTCTGTATGCGTTATTATTCTGGCCTTGCTGTGAGAGCTGCACAACATATTGGGCCTTTATTGTTATCACAACATCAGCGCTCATAGAACTGCAAGTTTATGGCATAAAAAGAAGCTTGCAGCCAATCACGTGTTTCATTGTGTGCCGTGACCATTCCCACCAATCACAGATGTTCTTGGTTGATTGAATAATACATGCAATGGCGCCGCTTTGTTTATGTAAAAACACATTTTTACAGATTATTAAAGAATGAAAACACATAGAATCTTCAAATTTGGTAGACATGTGCTCTGGAGGTCAGAGAATCAAGTGATGTCGAAGTTTTGGTGTTTTTTAGTAGATTAATTACGGATCCTGACGTTTTAAATGACAGTTGTGTTCGTGACAGAGCCGAAACAGCCACCAGGGGGCAGGGCATATAGGTTAATGATGCCTTCCCCTCTTTAGTAAAATTATTACATTTCCCCCAGTCAACAAAAAGAATTATGTCAGACCAGTCGCTTTCTTATTAATATTAATATTTTTGGCGATGCTTTTATAATTAAAGTAAAGTTAACCTACAACATTACGACGTGTTTATCCATTTAATGCTAGCATAACATTAGGGTCTATTTCACTACTGAAGTTATACTTCGTCTCTTATAAGGGGAACATTGATGTCAACTGAAAAAAATGTAATAAGTGTACATACAATATCAATAATTAATAATTTATATAACTTAATAAACAAATAATTAAGATAATTAAATGTCATTGTGAACACATCCCATTACACAAAGTGCACCACAATAAAATGTGACCTCTGTATTTATCCCATCCACGCATAAAGAGAAGAAAAGAAAAGAAAAGAGAAAGGGTAGAGAAGAAAAGAGAAAGGGTAGAGAAGAGAAGAGAAGAAAACAGAAAGGGTAGAGAAGAGAAGAGAAATGGTAGAGAAGAAAAGAGTAAGGGTAGAGAAGAGATGAGAAAGAGAAGAGAAAGAGAAGAGAAGAGAAGAGAAGAGAAGAAAAGAGAAGAGAAGAAAAGAGAAAGGGTTAAGAGAAGAGAAGAGAAAAGACGAGAAGAGAAATGGTAGAGAAGAGAAAGAGAAGAGAAGAGACGAGAAGAGAAATGCTAGAGAAGAGAAAGAGAAGAGAAAGGAAAGAGGAAGAGAAGAGAAAGAGAAGAGAAAGGAAAGAAAAGAGAAGAGAAAGGGTAGAGAAGAGAAGAGAAAAAAAGACAAAGAATAGAGAAGGAGAAAGAGAAAGAGACGAGAAGAGAAGAGAGTGGAGTAGCAGGACAGTACCTTACTCAAGGGAACCTCAATGGTGCCTGGACTGGGACTTAACCCTGCGACCCTCAGATCACATAAGCAAGTCCCTAAACACTTGGCCACACCCACCCTGCTAATATAATCATACATAACATAATAATATAACACTGCCCTTCCTAATATAATGTGGGTGTTGTAGCAAATTCCACAAGTTCTACAAGCTTCTGCATTCAGTAAGCTGCTCCAGAGTCAGTGTTTTCTCTAAATGAGGCAGTATCTTCACAATACACCGATATTAAAAAGACATTTGGATGAACTACTTTCACTTGGAGTAATATTTGACCACAAGTGTCTGCACTTTGCCTCAAGTACCTACATTGTGCACTTTGTCCACCTTTGCCCCCAATAGAACTGCGTAAATGTGTGAAGTGTATTAGGTACGTAAGCCAAAGTAGGCCTCTACAGTGAGTGTGTTGAACGCCAGTGTGTTTAAGGGAATAGTTTAGCTCCAAAACAAAGTGTACGTGGTCTTCTACTTGTGTTTGTGGCTTCTCATACTGTATGAGATCTGTAAACATGGGGAAAAGTGTATTAGCATAGCTAAAACAGTATTAAGAGGCATCTGCAAGCCTGAGTTTTGTCCATATTTGTCTATTTTGGACATAATTAGGCCCATTTTCTGACACAGTGGTTATCCTTAATGCAGCCGTTCCTACTAAACCCTCTCCCTGGGGCTAGAAAACAAGCCTGTGCTGTGGTCAAAGCCTAATCACATTACAGCACGACCAAACACGGTTGCTAAAAACAGGCTCCATCTTTAATGTTCGTATCTGTCATAACAGAACAATGTGGGAAAGAAACTTTGTTTGTTTCTGGCTCTGTTGAAGTTGGAGGGTGGGGAAGCGTGGGGGTGGGGTTTCTCCCGCCGCTTCAAAAAGCAAAGCTTCAGAGCGGCCGCGGCTGCGTGTTTGAACCAGATAACGGCGCTGCAATTATGCCCAGACACACCGGGGGAAAGGCCCAAAAGCAAGGCAGGATGGCGAAAAAAAACCCATCATGTTCCGTTATTTACAGTCGGGAGCATGGCACTGTTCTTTTCGGATCAAAGAGTTGAGTGGATAAGACGCACCGTACAATGGCTATTGACACGTTAACGTAGGGGAGCACTTGCTCAACCCCCCCTCCCCCTCCCAACGCTCTCCGCTCGTGACCCTTAGCATGCATAAGTGTCCGGTAAACAAACCAGTTTACGAAGCTAAGCAGGAGAGGAGTGTGTAACGTCAGGGCCGAGGATGACTCGTGGTTATTGTTCCTCGCTGTCCCTGGCAGTTGTCCATTCTGTGCCCTTGAGCTCGAACTTCGAACGCTTAGCCAGGTCTGCTGCAGCTAATGGGTTCCAAAGCATTAGCATGGCGGCGTCAAGTGCACGGGAATTCAATTTGCACCATTTGGAGATGCGCACAATTCAAGAAATCCAGCCACTTTTTGCCTTTTTTGTACCATGTCAGATGTTTATTTGTGGAATTCTGCTGCCCACTAAGTGAGTTTTGATTCTGCTTTGAAGAAATGCAGGCCCACAAGCTACAGTGGCACCAGACGTGGGCAGTATGGGCCGCCTAGTGAATGGGCGTGTCCGGGGCTGGGCTGAGAGGTCAGAAAATGAAGATCTTCCATGCTGGTGCAGTTAGCACGCTAGCTAACTCAGTCGCCTTTAGCAGTAAGTGGTAGGGTAGTGGTAAGGGACTTGTCCACTGAGGTACCCTTGAGCAAGGTACGTCCTGATACACTGCTCCCTGGGTGCTGTTGGTAGCTGCCCCTCTGGGGTGTGTTCACAAGGCGAATAATCTTTACACAAGTTGGACTTGAGGCAAAGTTTTGCACCTAAAATTACGGTGACCGGTCCCTGCCCAGTATTGTGTTTTTATGGGGGGAAAAAAAAAAATTAGCATAGCCTTTCACATACACCCTGGTCAAAATTCCACATGTACGCTGCATTTCATAATCTACAGCACCTTTCCACTTCCCTGGGAACACACGTCAAAGGTGTTGCCCATGGTTACCAATAGTACAATTACAGATTAGGTTGAAAGTGAAATTCCCCAAATGAGGTGCCGTTGGCAACGTCTACGTTTGTTTGGCACATGTTGAGAAAATAAATAAATAAATAAATAAATAAATAAATAAATAAATAAATAAATAAACCCGCATACTTCCTTATGTCTCCATCAAATGATTATCATCTCATATCGACCTTCTTTCTATTCGGCAGCTATTCATCCCGAAAGCCAGAGCATTTTTCACTATCTTTCTCTGAAAATTAATGGCTAGTCGGCCCTCGTCCAGGGCCTCAAGCATCTGCCCTCGCTCTCCGTCAACCAGACGCTCATGACTCCTGGATGAATGATGGCCGCTCTGAAATTTGTTCGGAACCAATAAATCAAAGGTGTCGCTTCCGTCCCAGCTTCCACTGCCAATCTGACCGGCGCTGAGAAAAATTGCTTGAAAGTGGCCCAAAAGCCAATCAATATCTAGAGCATAGCACTTGGAGCACCAAAAGCTAAGTGGCTAACAGCGAGTGGAAGCTAGTAGCCAAAGTTGGCCCAGTATAATTTAGGATTAGCAACGTTAGTCAGTTGTAAAGGTTTTCTCCAAACTCCTTTCTGTAAGTGATTATCATGGACTATTGGATTGTTTTTCACAGACTATTAGCGCCGTTTAACAGATTAATGAAAAACACAATTATATATATATCTATATATAGCAAATTACAGCAGGTTCAGACTGCTGCAGCCAGGGTTGTAACCTGTATGACAAGGAAAAATATATAACATTAATTTTAGCTCAATTACACTGGCGTTTCATATGGAATTGATTTTTTAAAATTTTTTTAATTGGTTTGTAACCAGTATTTGTATGAAAAACTGGTAACGCTATTGCTTCTATGTTTATGCACATTATCAGTTAATATTCATCAGGCACGTAAAGATCATAGCTTTAAAAAGCAGCTTAGAATACTTTTAAATTATTATTATTATTCATTTTTTTATTATATTTGCATCATTTTTAATGCACTCATTAGCTCTCCCTTTAATCTAAAATATTTAAAAAAAACTTTAAAATCAAACTCATAATTTTAAACATTATTTCAAGTTTTTCCAAATAAAATTTTGTCTTTAAGTCTCTTCTTTATTAAAACTTTTAACGCAGTTTTAAAATGTTTTCTTTTAAAATGACTCTATATATATTGATGCTGGAAAGTTTGTTTAAAATGTTTTATGTTTTCATATGAAAGTGACACAAAACAACATGTGATTTGTCCTAAAAGCAGATAAAGAAAAGCTAGTTAAACAAATTTTAAAAATTATATTTTATTTGTTCATGTATTTATTGAAAACAAAAGAAAATTCGATAACATATCATAACCAGAAAACATCATATACAAGACTCTCATTTCCCTGAATGGGAAGAGACCTATATACAAAATAGATTGTTGTGTTTTTTATTTTTTCCTAGACTGTGGTGGGGTTCCGGCTTGCAGCTTTACAGTCAAGGTGACTGGCTCTTTCCATTGAAAGGTGGGATCTTCCCTGTAAGAAGACTTCAAGCCCACTTGGCCACCAGACCGCTATGCCGGTAAACAATTCCCACAATTTCCTTTTATTCTCTTCTTTTTCACAATTTTTCCCAGTTTAGTGAAAAACTGCAAATTCTGTAACATCAGTGGGAGCGATCCTTCCCACCCAGAGAGAATAAGGGCCACCCCACCCATTCAGAGAAAGCGAGGCCCCACCCTACCCATTCAGAGAGAGCGAGGCCCCACTCTAACCATTCAGAGAGAGCAAGGCCCCACCCTAACCATTCAGAGAGAGCGAGGCCCCACCCTACCCATTCAGAGAGAGCGAGGCCCCACCCTACCTATTCAGAGAGAGCAAAGCCCCACCCTAACCATTCAGAGAGAGCAAAGCCCCACCCTACTCATTCAGAGAGAGCGAGGCCCCACCCTACCTATTCAGAGAGAGCAAAGCCCCGCCCTACCCATTCAGAGAGAGCGAGGCCCCACCCTACCTATTCAGAGAGAGCAAAGCCCCACCCTACCCAGTCAGAGAGAGCAAGGCCCCACCCTACTCATTCAGAGAGAGCGAGGCCCCACCCTACCCATTCAGAGAGAGCGAGGGTCCACCCTACCCACCTGGAGTGAGGTCCACCCTACCCAACCAGAGTGAATGATTACCACCCTACCAACCCTGTGAGACCAAGGGCCACCCTATCCACCCAATGTGAATGAGGGCCACCCTACCCACCAAGAAAAGGTGAGGGCCACCAGGTCTGCCAAGAAAGAGCAAGGGCCACCCTACTCATCCAGAGCGAGTGAGGGCCACCCTGACTACCCAGAGAGAACAAGGGTCACCAAGTCATCAAAGAAGAGCTAGCGCCACCTTACTCACCCACCAAGAGTGACGGCCACCCTACCCACACAGAGCGTGTTCAGCTAGTTGTAATCCCTGATTGGCTGTGCCATGGTTGGTGATTATACCTGCAATCTCCCAATACATGTCCCACAGTTACACAACTCAGGAGTCAAATTCCCACAAATTCGACCCTCTACAAAACTAGTCTGGCTACTGAAAGAGCAACAATGCATGCATCACATACACACACACACACACACACACACACTTCAGCAGCTTCCTATTGGCTTCTATTATAAATGGGTTTCGATTCAACAAGTTCGTTGTTCATGGTAACCGATCATGTGCTACAGATGTGACAGATAATTAGGTTTCGTGTTGAGCATTAAGCATGAATGCTAACTCTGCAACCCCTCGCTAATGTGTGTTGGGATGGCAGCAGCACTGAGGGAAATGGTTTGATGGATGCCATTTTGAGGCAAGTTTGTCTTTTGAACACTGGGAGTGATGCATGTCCCCAGACCCTTAGTTCTTCATATCCAGCTGTCAAATGTTTTTTTCTGACGTCTGTGTGTTTTGTCTCAGGGCTTCTTTTTTTTCTGTTCTGAGCCTCATCATGTCCTGAAAAAGACCCAGATTTTCTGCTGGGAGGATTTACTCTGAACGCCGGTCTCTTGAGCCATATGCCTCGTGTCTGGCAGACATTTGCAAATGATTAGGAAGCTTTGGTAATACAGATGCAGCTGATGTCGCACCAGGAAGACTGGCACAGTGATCTCACACTACATACGCTTGATCACTTCTTAGATCATGCACTCACTGGCCACTTTACTGGAAACCCCTTTCTTGCTGTGTGCACTACTCAAATATCGTCAGTAAAAGGTCAGAGAGTTCAAGCACAATGGAAGTGTTTCTAATAAAGTGGCCAGTGAGTGAAAGTACAATGGTGGTGTTTCTAATAAAGTGGCCAGTGAGTGGAGGTTCGGGGAACGTGTTTCTAGTAAAGTGGCCAGTGAGTGGAGGTTCGGGGAACGTGTTTCTAATAAAGTGGCCAGTGAGTGGAGGTTCGGGGAACGTGTTTCTAATAAAGTGGCCAGTAAGGGGAAGTACAATGGTGGTGTTTCTGATAAAGTGGCCAGTGAATGGAGGTTCGGGGAACGTGTTTCTAATAAAGTGGCCAGTGAGTGAAAGTACAATGGTGGTGTTTCTAATAAAGTGGCCAGTGAGTGGAAGATTAAGCAACGCGTTTCTAATAAAGTGCACTATGTCATGTATGGGTCACTCCGCCTCTCTAAGCTCATGACCGTTGTTGGCACATTTGCACAGAAGCCTCATGAAAGGAGAAAACAAAGAGAATTAAGTAATTAACTCATAAAACAGAGTCAACATAAGATGTACATTCACAGCCCTTTAGGGCCTCCTTAATAAACAGCAGAGGTGTTGTTTTTACCACAGTCTCTGTCACCATGTGTGCTGTGACATGAGGTGACACAATATGCTACTGCACAGTCACCTTCCCTCATGTTACAGCAGCATGCGGAAGTTTGAACACCTCCAGTCAGGTGTTTTGTTGATGTTCTACGTGCAAAGAAGCTAACGCATCCTCTTAACCTTCAGCTTTCTGAAAATGTTCGTCCACCACTTCTGTTTATTGGAAATTGGAAGTGAATATCTGTCATTGTGAACACACCCCATCAAACAGCCAATACAATGAAATGGGACCTGGTAACCCATCCTCAGGTTGAGCAGTGGGCAACTATCGTCAGCACCTGGGGAGCAGGACAGTGGGATGGTGCTTTACTTAAGGGTACCAGTGGTTCCTGGGTTGGGTCTTAAACCTGCGACCTTCTGATCACATGGATGGAGTCCCAAACCACGAGGCCACCACTTTGTTTGGCTTTCACTTAAAAGATCATAAAATATAAAATGTGCCAGGTTTGATTATTCATTTTACATTAAATACAGTAAATCACATGTGCATAAGTGTGTTCCCTAGTATGTTATATACACACACAACGATCAGCCATAACATTAGAACCACCGACCTCAAAGCAGCTCTGACTATGGTCCATTGTTCTGAGACCTTTTTTATTTTTAGCTACAGTAGCTCTGCTGTAGGATCAGACCACATGGGCAAACCTTTGCTCCCCGTGCACGTCAATGATTCATAATTCCCCAAATTCACCCGTCGTCCATCCTTGGGTCACTGTTGGTAGGTACTAACTACTGCACACCGGGAACCCTCCACAAGACCTGGAGGTGCTCCGACCAAGTCGTCCAGCCAATATAGTTTGGCCTTCAGATCCTCACACTCACCCATTTTTTTTCTGCGTCCAGCACATCAACTTCAAGAACTGACTGTACACTTGATGTCTCCACCTTAACTAGTCCATGCATGTTCTGTACTTCACCTGGCAGTGGGTTTAATATTGTGGCAGGCAATGGGATGTGCCTTGGCCTCATTTTGGCTGCACTTCACTGCAGGAATTGCATCAAGTTGTTACATCTTCTATATATATTTTTTGTATTGACAGCAAGTTATAATTCTGGTGCATCACTTGTGCAGCCGAAGGTCAGACGGGGACCAGAGTTCCCTTCCAGGGCCACCTGTCTGGATCACTGAAACTGAATCGCTTGATGATTCACCTCCTTCTCCACTTTCCTCAGCCCGTTCACCTCAACCTGGAGTGCCATCCGGACGGCAGGAAGGGCAAAGGCAGGTACAGGGCGAGCGAGTGAGCGAGAACGTCTCATCCGCCACTCCCAGGCCTAGCATCCCGTTTTCACTACTAGAAGTTTTTGGCGGTTATGGAAGGGAGGACGCTAGAGAGACAGAGCGAGAGACATAGGAATAGAGATAGAGAGAGAGAGAGAGAGAGAGAGAGAGAGAGTGCTCAGAAGGAACTCACTGGCACTGGAGTATCTGACTGCGGACTTAGTGGCCGTAATCCCTCTGACTGCAGCCAGAAATGTCAATGTGAACAAGAAGCAGAGGATTGGGCTGGGTTTACAGTGAAGCACTGCCCTGACCAACCAGGTTCTGTCCCAACAACCGTGAGGCAAATCGAGTGAACGGGTGCCAAGCGCGTGTGTTCACGTTAGACCACTGTTTGCTTCATAATGGTTACCATAGTGAGACCAGGTCTCACCATAATGGTGAGGACGTTGCCCTTGTGACCTGAAGGTCGCAGGTTCGAGTCCCTGGGCTCCACTGAGGTTCCCTTGAGTAAG
>JBBPDA010083275.1:0-12146 GCA_037974385.1 Arnoldichthys spilopterus
GGTACCTTACTCAAGGGAACCTCAGTAGTGCCCAGGGACTCGAACCTGCAACCTTCAGGTCCCAAAGGCAGCGTCCTGACCACTAGGCTCCACTGCCCATATATGTGTATATGTGTATGTATATAAAATAAAAAATCTGACCATAACCAGTATACACACACTACACTGAATCTGTAATTAGACGTTTGGGATGAACGTCTGAGAGAAGTGGGTAGTTCTGCTCTCCCGGGAGCAGCGGAGGGTTCGGGTTTGGTCACATGTCTGATCCCTGTGTGTTGTGCATGTTGTGGTTTATAGACAGTAAGGCCATCGTGGACGGAAATGTGAAACTCATCCTGGGGCTCGTCTGGACGCTGATCCTGCACTACTCCATCTCCGTACCCGCGTGGGAGGACGAGGCCAGTGGCTCGGTCTCCAAACTCGGCCCGGAGATGAGGCTCCTGGGATGGATTCAGGGCAAAGTGCCTGAGCTGCCCATCTCCAACTTCAGCCAGGACTGGCAGGATGGCAGAGCATTGGGAGCACTTGTGGATGGTCTAGCACCAGGTTCATAATGTCCTGACTCAGTGTTGCAAGAATGTAGCGTTGAATTATCCTAAATCTCCTGAAATGAGGAGGTGCCAGTTTACCACAAGAGTCCAGAAGACTCAACCTTCTGCTCTTGCATGTTCCTACAGGTTCCTCCCAGTTTGAGCATTAATCTCCAGTCCAGTCCTGTCCAAAATCAAGTCAAGGATTCACAGTGGTGCTTGAAAGTTTGTGAACCCTTAAACTTCCCTTAAACTTCCTATATTTCTATATGAATTTGACCTAAAACTTCGTCTACTTCATCAACCAGTAGATGAACCCAGTTCAACACATGAAACTATGATGATTATTTCTGGTTGTGTGTTTATTGAAAGAAAAAGAGATCCAATATCTGTGTGTGGCGAAAGTAAGTGCACCCTTAGGATTGTGATGTAGTGTGAAGGTGAATCGGAGTCAGTGGGATGATGATCAGGTGCGAGTTGGAGACACAGGGATCCAGCAAAGCCTCACACATACAACACACCTGTGGACGCGTATCATGGCTCGAACGAATGAATGGAAGAGAAACTTTTGCTTTTAGATTCAGTTTTATTTCTATAGCACTGACGTGACCACAAAGCAGCTTAACTGTATCCGGGTCCGAGCCCCTAACGCACAAACCCAAGGTGAAAAACTCTCCAAGCTGTAGGAGGAAACCTTGGGAGGAACCACGGCTCAGAAAGGGGGAACCCATCCTCCTCTGGTCGACACCGAGAGCACAATATATAATAATAATAATAATAATAATAATCTGAGTTTAAAGAGGCGGCAGCGGTTCCTTGTGAAATTTCAATCGGTTCTGTAGAGCACAGGGCTGATCATATGGGTTCTCCTCAGGAGTGAGTGGGTTCCAGTGGTGAGAACTTTAACCAGAAGTAGGGCATCAGGATGAGAGAGAGAGAGAGAGAAAAAGAAAAAGAGAGAGAGAAAGAGAGAGAGAGAAAGAAAGAGAGAGAGAGAGAGGGAGAAAAAGAGAGAGAGAAAGAGAGGGAGGGAGAGACAGAAAGAGAAAGGGAAAGTGAGAGAGAGAGAGAAATAGAGAGAGAGATGAGGGAGAGAGAGAGAGAAAAAGAAAGAAAGAAAGAGAGAGAGAGAAAAAGAAAGAGAGAGAGAGAAAGAAAAAGAGAGAAGGAGAGAAAGAGAGTGAAAGAAAGAGAGAGAGAGAGAGGGAGAGAGAGAGAGAGAGGGGGCGAGAGAGAAAGAAAGCGAGGGAGAGAGAGAGCGAGAAATGAGGGAGAGAGAGAAAGAAAGAAAGAGAAGGAGAGAGAGAGAGAGAAAGAAAAAGAGGAAGAGAGAGAGAAGGACAGCGAGAAAGAGAGTGAGAAAGAGAGGGAGGAAGAGAGAGAAAGGGAAAGAGAGAGAGAGAGAGAGAGCGAGATGAGGGAGAGAGAAAGAAAGAGAGAGAAATAGGGAGGAATGAATCATAAGAAGGTTTTGTGAAGTTGCCAGATGTTTGAGGTGATGAGGTTCCAGATGTTTGAGGTGATGAGGTTCCAGATGTTTGAGGTGATGAGGTTCAAGCTGAGAGAACGTAGTATTGATTATTCAGCCTGTGAAGCATCCAGACACAGGACGCTGACTCCTTTTATTAAACTGGAGCCTCTTTTCACATTGTCTGAGTGTGTCTGGCGTGTCCTCAGCCCTCATGAGCGATTATGTGCACGTGTGCAGGCTTGTGCCCAGACTGGGAGAGCTGGGATTCAGTCCAGAGAGTGACCAACACAAAGGAGGCCATGCAGCAGGCGGACGACTGGCTGGGAATACCACAGGTACGTTAAACAGGGTCCCACTGTGTCACGGGCGCTTTCTAAATGACATCTGCTGACGCAGTCAGACCATCCGCAAGCCCTTCTGTCTCTTATTGTCCGTGTTGTCCAGCTCATCGCTCCAGAGGAAATTCTGGACCCTGGTGTGGATGAACGCTCTGTCATGACCTACCTCTCCCTCTTCCCCAAAGCCAAGCTGAAGCCTGGAGCTCCACTCAAGCCCAAAACTGGTTCAAACCTTTTCTGCTTTTTCCTCTTTCGCTGTGTTTGTTCGAGGGTGTGGAACTTTAAAAAAACTGCACTTCTTGATTGAACACTTGATTTTTTTCAGGATATAAATAAATCCTTTTCCCTGAGAAACTGGGACATACATCTGTCAATTTGTAAATTCTTTACTGTTATTTGACTCACCGATGTTGACATTTATAGAAAAGGAGGAAGGAAAAGCGTCAGAAGGGTTCATCTCGCATACACAGATCAGCCATAACATTAAAACCACATGCTTAATGTAGTGTAGGTCCCCCTTATGCCACTAAAACAGTTCTACACTGTCAAGATATGGTCTCAACAAGGCTTCTGAAGGTCTGCTGAGGTATCTGGCACCACACCATGACGTCAGCAGCAGATCCTGTGCCAGGTGCTGCACGTTGCAAGATGGGGCCTCCATGGATTGGACTAGTTTGTCCAACACCTCCCACAGATGTTCAGTCAGATTGAGACCAAGCCAACACCTAGAACTCTATATGTTCCTCAGAGTGTTCCTGAACAAAGCCTGCAATTCAGAATTTCTCTTTACCTGTTACAAAGAAATGGCGTGTAATGGTTGGGTTGACCAGTTCTGTGGATTTCAGGGACATGTCTTTCATATCATCATCTCATATCTCATTTTAGCTTCTTCTTCTTCTTTTTCTTCTTCTTCTTCTTCTTCTTCTTCTTCCTCCTGGTTCAGTGCCTAAGCCCAAAGCCTGCCGTGCCACTGGACGAGGACTTCAGGCCAGAGGCCTTAGGAGGGGTCAGTTGACTGACTTCAAGGTTGACACCAACAAGGCTGGACCTGGAAACCTGGCAGTTCACATCCGTGGGCCCAGTGAGCAACAGCAGCCGTTCTCACTCTGCATGAGCCTCACGCCAACCACACCTGTACTCGTGCCCACACTGTAGGCTTTAAGCAGCGTCAGACTGAAGAGATCTTCACGCTATATGTGATGAGGGCAGGTGACGTCATTAGAAAACGGGGCCTCGACCTTGTCCATCTAGATGATAGGGTTCTCTGTCTCTGACAGCTGGTGAGGAGGTGGCGGTGGAGCAGAGGGAGGTGCTGGGAGGGATCTATGGCTGTGAGTACCTGCCGACTGATGAGGGGCACTACACCGTGGACATCACCTGGGCCCACAAGCACATCCCAAAAAGGTTCGTCTTCAGCTGTTCCCCTCCGTTCGCTTGCGGGAGGATAAAATACACTGTGAGGCCACAGCTTTGACCTGAGGTTCAGGCCTGGAACCAGTGTAGGACACATGAACTGCGAAAGCACAGGTTCAGTCCATTAGATGTTAGTTTGATTATTGTCGACCTGCTCAGCACCTCTACACCACCTAGAATCACACCCAGTGCAGACTAAACTACAGTAAACCAATTTATCTTCATTATTTTCTTTGTTTTAATAATATTCACATTATTTCCACTACAGTATTAACAGCAAAGCTATTAAATAATAAATAAAATACTGAAATTATCCATTTATATCCATTTCTACTGCATAATTTCATCACTTATTATAATATTCTTAATATTCCCCTCAACTTCATTCTGTTCCATTAATTAAAGCCTAAACTCAACTCGTCTGCTCATTATTTTGGCACTATTTTTTCAGAAAAGGGGGAAAAGCATATTTTACAGTCTGTACTGCATTAGAAATCAAGAAATTATTTCAGTGTAATTTAAACCATTTCACTAGAATTTGCTTAAATACAGACATATTTATAACTGAGGTCACAAGAGTTAAACCTGTAACATGTGCATAAATATATAGATCAAATGAAAATAATAATAAAAATAATAAATAAAATATCACATGATGCATGAAGTGAACTTTACATATTTTTTTCTGTTAAAAGCTGCATCGTCATCGTGCATCTGTTCAGAGTCTGCGCTGGACACATCTCAACCTTCTCCCCACAGTGTTGTGTGTTTGTAACAGAATTGATCATTTAATCAGTGATTTATAAGTTTTTTAACGATGGTTCCATGCAGCTGATGGGCGATGTGGATTTAAGAGCGTTTGCTATGATTTTCCATCATTATTATCTGTATTATCATCTACGGCACAAACTGACAACCAGTGTATTTGTGGCAGCCCGTATGTGGTCCATGTGGGGCCCAAAGCTGGACAGCAGAAGATTAGAGCCTGGGGTCCTGGACTGGAGGGAGGAACCGTGGGGATGGCTGCTTCATTCCTGGTAGAGGCCACTGGTGCTGAGTCTGGAATGCTAGGTGAAATGTGCTTCTGGTTTAAATATTGCAATGTTCTTTTCATTGGTCTCCCCAAAATGACCATTAGACAGCTCCAGCTTATCCAGAACGCTGCTGCTAAAACTTTTTACAAAAACCAAGAAAAGCCCTCAGCTACTTACACCAGCGTCCAATCAAATACAAGCTGAGTTCAGAGTCTGACTCACTGTCCCTCAGTGGTTTGGGGCCTAAACCTCCCTCTGTGATGATGAGGATCAGTCTGGAAGGTCTCAGATCAGCAGGAGCTGCTCGGCTAGTGGAGCCCAGAGCTGCAACTAAACAGGGTGAAATGGGGTTTAGTCGTTATGCTGCCCCCTGCTGGAACCAGCTGCCCCATGGAGATCAGATCCACCCTCCAGAAGATTAAACTGCCTCGTTTTTCTCTAACGTATGTGTATTATAAGGATTGTGTTTGGGTGTGGGGTCCTTCTGTAGAGCTGAGCTGAGCCTCTACCCTTCAACCGAGGTCAGGGTGAGAATTTGACCTGGACCCAGTTTTAAAGAACGGGACGTCCCACAAAAGATATAGAGAAAATACTCATTGAGGAAACGAGGGGAATACAACGGGCTGCTCCGGCTCCAAGCGCAAGCCCGAGCATGAACCTGATTGGATGTTTTCTGATTGTATTTCAATTTTTATTCCTTAATTTTCCTTTCACACACTTTTTATCTCTGTACAGCTCATTGAATGACCTCCGTGTGCGTCAATGTGCTTCATTAAAGTGGATGTGAAACACATGTAAAAGGCTGAAGGTGTGAAAAGAGGAGACGATATGTCTGTATTAGGGAAAACCGTTTCTTTTTCTCTTCCCGGACTCACCGTCTTCCTAGGCTTCGCGATCGCAGGCCCGTCTCAGGCTAAGATTGAGTGCGACGATCAGGACGACGGCTCGTGCTTGGTGAGGTTCTGGGCCACTGAAGCAGGGGAGTATGCTGTACACGTGATGTGTGATGATGAGGAAGTAGAGGACAGTCCCTTTATGGCATGGGTAACCCAGAGGAGAAGAGGCTTCAGCCCCGATAAGGTAACGAGTTATCAGTTAAAGAACATTTTCTCCTCTCCGAGAGCTTTAGCAGAGCACACAGCGCTTCTTCCATCCCAGGTCAGAGCACATGGTGCAGGAGTTTCCACAGCTGGAGTCTTGGTGAACCATCAGGCAGAATTCACTGTGGATGCAGCGCAGGCTGGTGAAGGATTGCTCAAAATCTGTGTCCAGGTATGAAGCACCATCTCTAAAACAGTGTTGAGTGTCTGTAGGAGCTTTTACACGGTCACAAACGTTTCACACAGTGTGACGGTTCGACTGAGGTGTGTATTTTTCTCCACACACAGGCTGTGGATGGACGCTGTGTGATGGTGGATGTGGTCTGTGTAGAGGCTGGTGTGTATAAATGCTCTTACACACCCACCGCTCTCTGCAAACACACCGTCACTGTGGCGTGGGGAGGAGTCTCGGTCCCCGGCAGCCCTTTCACAGTGAGTACAGGGACAATGGGACAATAAAAAAGAGAAACGAAGTGAAGTTCAGTTGCGCTGCCTGTTCCTCACCACCGACGCTGCTCAGATCCTCATCCAGCCACTTATGTCAAGACTGGACGACTGCAGCCCTGACCTGGCTGCTTGTCATGAGTAAGAGATTATTGGACGCACATGCGAGTAAAACAAAAACAAGGTTTGTTCGACCTTCAAGGATACAAGGCAAGAGTCACGATAACGAGCCTTCCTGTGTTTGCCTGGAGCCTAAGTAACCCCAGTAATCAGCTCCCTGATCCACACCACCTGTGGAAGGCTTGATCCAGGAGCTGGAACTGGGGCTACCGGCGTCGGCCACCAGGTGGAGACAATCTCCCTTTCTCTCCAGGAAGGGCCCTGTTCCTTACACTGCTCTTCCCCTGAAGGCCACAAGACCCGTACAGCTGATTCAGAATGCAGCAGCTCGTCTGGTCTTCAACACACCAAAGTTCTCGCACCCTGCTCCACTGCTGAGAACCCTACACTGGCTTCCTACTCTTATTATTGTAGTAATATTATTTATGTTGCCGTGCAATTTCTGAGGAGGTTTCAAGTCCAAGAATTTCGTTGCAGGTAATGATGTTCCACTGTTGCCTTTATATGACAATAAAACCTGAACTTGAGCTTCTCAAAAACCAAAGATGGTCGTCAAGGCTCTTCTTAGGTTTGGTTCCTAAGTAGTGGAATGTACCTTCCCTGACCGTCCCTCACTGTCTACAGAAGACGACCGAAGATCCACATCTTCACAGAGAACTACACGTCCCAACAAAACCAACACTTACTACTAAGTGCACATGAAAAATAGATTAATACTCTTTGGGGCTCGGACCCGGTTTCTGTAAAGCTGCTCTGGGACGACGTCAGTTATAAAAACACTATAGAGAGAAACTGGACTTGACCTCCAACTGCTCCCTGGGCAAGGCAGTGGCTGCCCCCTGCTCTGGGCGTGTTTGCTAGTGCACTCGGCTCTGGAGTTTAATAACCAGAAGGTTGCTGTTATTAAAGTCCAGGCCTGTTGATATGATGGAGGAGTAAACAGTGTAGTGAGGAGGTGATAACATGCGCAGCGATATGTGATATTACCTTGGTCTAAACTCCGGTGGGGAATGACCGTTTCAGGTGACACCTGGCCGGGTTGAAATGGAGCCGTGTTCTGCGAGCTGGAGGAGGCCGAGCGGATCAGAGAGCGACTGTTCGGGTCAGTTTGAGTCAAATATTACAATAAAATAATATAAATCACTATTATGTTTCCATTTACTCTCTCAGTCTTTCTTCCTGTGTGTGTATGTGTGTGTGTGTGTGTGTGTGATGCACAGATGAAGAGATGAACACGGATCAGGACACCGACGTCAACACGAAGGCTGGAAGTGTGAGCAGACTGGACATCAACATATTCAGCCCCTTAGATCTGCCGAGCAATGCAGCAAAGGTATTCTTCCCAAAGTTCAGACACGACTTCTTCTGGCCCTCATTCAGCTTTATGTTCTGCAAACATCTAGAGGAGGTGTTGCCAAAACATCATTTTGATCATTTTCTTTTCCAAACTATAGTTAAAACATGGTGAAAATGCTTTAATGGCAAGTTGTGCATTGATGAGTGCTGACCTCACAACAGGGGAACTGTCACGATTGGGAAGAGTCTGGATGCAGATGCGAGTCAAAAACACTCTGTTTATTCAAACAGGCAGGCAACCAAAACCATGGGGGTATCCAAAAAGCATGGTCAAAAAACAGCCCGGGTAAACAGGAGCGGACAGGGCAATACAGAGGCTAAGGCTAAGACAAGGCAAGGTCAAGAGAACGACAAGAACCATGAGCTAGAGCTATTGCTCTCAGGCGTGGACCAGAGGAGGACGGGTTCCCCCTTCTGAGCCTCGGTTCCTCCCGAGGTTTCTTCATGCAGCTTAGGGAGTTTCTCCTGCTGACGTCGCTTTTGGCTCTTTGGGGCTCGGACCCGGTTTCTGTAAAGCTGCTCTGTGACAATGTCAGTTGCGCTTTATAAATAAACTTGACTTGTTTAGAGCGCTCAGAATACTGTGCAAACGACGAGTAGACTTTGCGCCTCCTCCTAGTTGCCCGGAGCCTAAGTAACTCCAGCAATCAGCTCCCTGATCCACCGCGCCTGTGGATCACTTGATCTGGGAGTTGATGCTTGAGTTCCCGGCTCCGGCCACCAGGTGGAGACAACTCCCCTTTGACCCTTGGATGGGCCCTGCCCCTTACAGGAACTAAATGCTCATTCCCAGGTCACAGTTTTGTTGGTTACTCCTTCGGTTTATCAGTTTTGCAAAGGAAAATGTCAAGATTTAAACAGTTTTCTCCTCGATCTGAGTTGCAAATGAGAAAACACGAAAAGTGAGATATGCTTACACCCGTGTATATGGTGTATGAACAGTGTGTATTATAACAGATGGTGATGTTTGATGACTGTTTGTCTCTCCTCAGATTAGGGCTCATGGGACAGGTTTAAAGCATGGCCTTCTGGGGCAGCAGGCCGAATTTACCATAGACACAAGAGGAGCAGGCAGTGGAAGACTCACCATCACAATGTCCGGCCCATGCCACGTTCCACTGCAGTGCATGGACAACGAGGATGGCACCTGTGCTGTGCTCTACCTGCCCACTGAGGATGGAGAATACACAGTCACGATCTTCTTTGACAACTCCCAAATCCCTGGTTCTCCATTTCACCCTGTGGTGGAGCTTCCCCCTGACCCTGCTAAGCTAACAGTGTCAGGCCCTGGTCTGAGCAAGGGGAAGGTGGGTGAACCGTGTATACTGAACGTGGACTGTGCCTTGGCAGGGTCTGCTGCCCTTTCTGTAGAAGTCGTCTCTGACTCTGGAGCCGTAGCCGAGACTGACGTGCAGGAGAATGAAGATGGAAGCTACACGATTGTTTACATCCCCCTCTCTGCAGGCGTCTACACGCTTCTTTTGAAATATGGAGGCAAAGTGGTGCCAAACTTCCCCACAGAGGTCGTGGTGGATCCAGTAGTCTACAGAAGCCATGTTAAATTCACAGGACAAGGTGAAGTGATGGACCCAGTGGGTTCTTTGGAGTAATGCCATGGAAAAGCACCCTTTGGTTTTTCCCAAAGGACATTTACAGTGAAGGTGGCCTGGTGGTGAGAGACCATGTGATTGGAGGTTCCACTGAGGTTCCCTTGATTAAGATACTGTCCCGCTACACTGCTCCCCGGGTGCTGTTGATCGCTGCCCACTGCTCCACGTGTGGATGGGTTAAATGCAGAGGTCACATTTCACTGTGATCACAACAGGGTGTGTTCACAATGACAGTCACTTTTACTCAGTCACTTTTGAAGAATCATTCTGTAAGGACCTTTTTATACCAGTCGACCTTGTTTCCTAGAACTGTTTTCCAACATTTAGGAGCTTCAGGATTAGATTCCTCTACATTATAAGTTCCTCAAACTTCATGAAAGTTCTTCACACTCACACGCTCTCCGTTACAAATGGGGCTCTTTTAAAATAAACATCAGTTTAAACGTTCTTTAGGGAACCAGAAGTGTTTCTTCTATGGCATTGTTCAAAGAACCCTCTGGCACCTAAAAGCAGAACCTCCAGGTTAAGACTAATCTCCTCAGCTTTCCCCATAGTGGTTATGTTATTGGCTGTTTTTGTGTCTGTGTGTGAAAGACCTGGTGAACGGAGGAGGGAACTGTGATCCAAGCCAAGTTCTAGCAGATGGTTTAGGACTTCTCCTAGGCCTGACTGGACACGCCAACAAATTCTTCGTAAGAACTAGGTCAGCCATTGCAGGCTTGATCTCAGCACAGATTCCAAAACTGACAAAGACGATACATTAGTCAATGTTTGCCGTTGTTCTTTGGCAGAGGAGCTGGCAGTGGTGATCTCGGAGTAATGGTGGAAGGTCCATCTGAGTCTAAGGTGTCATGCCAAGACAACAAAGATGGCAGCTGCACAATGGAATACACTCCATCTGCAGCTGGTCAATATGATGTTAACATCACGTATGGAGGGGAGAGCATTCCAGGTGTGGGCTCATCAGTTTAGATTTGAATCACCTTTATCTCGGAGGGTTTGGCTCTGATGCTGATCCTGCAAAACTCTCCTGAATGTATTTGCTCTGCAGGCAGCCCATTCCAAGTAACCGTGAAGGATGTTTCAGACAGCAGTGCAGAAATATCTGGACCAGGTTCGCAGGCAGGGATTTGTGCCCACAGTCCTCAGACCTTCACTGTTGACAGCGGGAAAACTGGCAAATTGCTGGAGTCAGTGGCTGCAGTAACCCCTCTAGGTGAGTCCTCCTAGAATTTCTGAGAACGTTGTGATTTTAGGTCATTAATCTTGTTTTCTTTCGCACGTTTAAGGAAAGACAGAGCTGACGGAGATCAAAGACAATGGAGATGGGACCCACACGGTCTGCTATGTCCCATCTGTGGAAGGCCATCACTCTTTGATGGTCAAATATGCAGGGGATGATTCATACTGCAGGTGAGATGGTACTCATGGTGAAAGCGTGATGGTGGTTAAACTGTGTATCTCCTCTGTGTTTTTAATGGGATTCTGAATAACGTGACCTGTGGGAAGTGGGGCACCACTGAGGTACACTTGACCACGGTACCGGGTGCTGTTGATGGCTCCTGCTGCTACATGTGTGGATGGGTTTCATGCAGAGGTCACATTTTGTTGTGGTGCACTTTTTGGGATGGGGTGTGTTCACAGTGGCTAATAAGTCACTTTCTCTTACAGTCCTTATAACTTCCACGTCCTGCCAAGTCCAGCTGCTAACAGAAGAAAGACTGAAGAGCAGCACTGCAGGAGGAAGACGAACATTCATGGACAAAGTTTGGAGTCTGGAATCTGTGCAGAAGTTCCTCCGTCTTTTACCATTGACCACAGGTCCACTGGAAAGGCATCGGAGACTGTTGCTATGGCCAGACATGACGGTGAGCAGTCTGTGATACACTTTACACTCACATTCACAGCGTTTAGCAGATGATCTTATCCAGAGCGACGTACACGGTTCTCTGTAGCCTACAGAGAGAACCTGCCCCTCACACCAGGGAACCTAGACTTCAGTTAAGAGCTGCTAGGGAACCAAGATCCTCCCAGAGCTGAAGATCCTCCTCACACAGAAACGACACAATGTTGTGAGTTGTAAGAGTAGTTTTTGTCCTAATTTCTATTTGAAGATGTGTGTCTTCAGGGCTTTAAGACCATGAGGTTCTCTGTTGTTCTAACAGTCAGTGAAAGTTCGTTCCACCACTTTGGAACCAAAACTGAAGAGTCTAGATGCCTGTCTTCAGTTTGTGAGAAGGGGGAAGTCCAGTCAGACTGAGTTTGATGCTCTAATAGGGCGAGCTGGGACCTGATCATTGCTGATGGGTCAGTAAGGGTTGGTCCATTTTTGGCTGTGAGCATGAAGGTGTTAAAGCTGGTGCCACAGAAGCCAGTGAAGGGTTCACAACAGTAAAGCGGTGTGTGAGAACACTGGTGTGTTGAAGACACAGAGTTCTGAATCAGCTATAGAGGTCTGGTGGTCTTCAGAGGGAGGTCAGCCAGGAGAGAGTTGCAGTGGTCTTGAGATGACCAGCAACCAGATGAGAATCCGAATAGTGTCGGAGGTGAGGATAGGATAGAATCTGTTTAGAGCACATGCTCACACTTGCCTAATTAAATAAAAAAGCATAAAGAATATCGGTGTCTCTGAAACAACGACATCATTGCAGAAGGAAAACATGTTCTCAACTCTTAGTGCCTTCAAGTTAGCAGATTTTAAGTCATTTTGGACTCAACCAGAGGAGGACG
>JBBPDA010083286.1:0-12146 GCA_037974385.1 Arnoldichthys spilopterus
TTTGTGACCATTTTGAGTTTTTCTTTCATTGACTGAAGGGTACCAACAATTTTGTCCACGTGTGTATATATATATATCAACTTTACAGGAGATGGAATTTGACTAAATGAAAATGGCAGGTGACATTTTTTAAACTAGGTAAAAACTTTACAATAAATACAAATAAACGTAAATACAGTAAAACGTCTTTAATTTTTAAATGTCAGTTGAAAGAAAACAGCAAGAATACTCTTATTTTAGCACCTGAGTGAAATTTAATGAATGATTTATGAAAAGCTCAAGTACTACATTATAACTGTAGATACTGAATTTTCTTTAAGGAAATATCTGGACATGCACATCAAATCACAGTGTATTGTTTATGTTTTTTATTTAATGTATAATTTCAGACATACATTGTTTACCACCCAGATAAATAACTTTACATATCATTTCTCTCATAATCTTGCACAGTACTGTGTACTAGTGGTGTATATAAGCAGTCAAGTAACCTGCCAGTAATTCTGGTGATTCATTGAGTAATCAACTTTTAAAAGTAATTCAGCAAAATGAGCTGAACTGTATCAAAACATACAAAACCTTTAAGAGATTCTGAAGTACTTCACTTGAAAAACTTAAAAAAGGCTTTAAAATTACATACATGTAAAACTCACTGCAAGACATGCATATAAAACTGAAAACTAATCAGTCTTTAGTCCTTAGAGGGTAAATTTAATCAAGCTTTCATTTAAATGAGTTAATCAATTAATTCAAGTGTTTGTGAAAGCTCTTCAGCACTTAACTGCTCAGAAACACACTCAGCCTTTATTACTGAAGGATGGTCTTTTACTCTACACGCTGCTTTGACGCTTTACTGCGTTGAATCATAGTCCCTGTTCACACCAGACACTAACATGCATCTGGGATGATATCACCACAAGTGGACAACTCTGAGCACAGTAATTCACACCTGGCATTAACATGCGTCTAGAGTGACCACTTGGATCAGATCTTACGTCCCACCTATAGAAGCAATTAAATGTGTACAGTAATTCTGTTGTAAAGACACAACATATTGTTTTTAACCCACAGGGGCAGGACTGTACACCCCAGGCCTGGTGTGGCAGACATTAAAACAAAACAGAAGAAAAAGAAACCAAAAACCAATAAACCGAGCCATTCGTGAAGAAACAGTACATACTTAAATTTACGTAAAAGGCGTTAGTTAAGTAGGCAGTACTTCAGTGTGGCCCAACACACTAAAAGAATGTGGTGATGTGGTGCTTAAACCACTGCTGCTTGTGGTCGGAGTGATCAGATCTTAAAGCATCAACAATGGTTCTTGGGTGCATTCACACCTGTCCTTAAAGTGTCCACTTGTGATCATATCAACCAAGACACATGCCAGGTGTGAACAGAGCCATATTTCTATAACTGTCTCCCCTCTTCTACAGGTGGATGAGTTAGCTGGACAAGTGAAGGTCTCTGACCCTTTATTTTTTTTTCTTCTGTCTCTCTCTGTGTATCTCTCTCTCTCTCTCTCTCTCTCTCTCTGAGTATAGCATGTAGACAGTGAACTAACTCACCCCCCCACGTCCCCGTAACGTCTCACTGTAGTCTGCTTGATCGACTGTAATACATCCATAACACGACTGGGAGAGCAGTGTTTCTGTGTGTGTGTGAGAGAGACACAGTGATTGTGTCAATGTTGCACTGGTACCCGGGTCAGAACTTGAACCTGCAACCTTCTGTTCACAAGGGCAAGGTCCTAATCACTAGGCCTCCACTGCCCACATAATAAAGTCCACTATCATCAAAAGGCCAAGTGAGAGAATATATTTTATCATCATGCTCCATCCATGCAGTACTGTTCCAGAGACTTGTTGAAGCTGTTCTTGGGGCTCTTGGTAAACCCGGCACTTTACAAAGACATTTTATGTCGTGTTTTCTAATCTGTGTAAGGAAAAAATAACTATAAAATATGTTAAAATAGTATATTGAACTGTAACTAATTATTACTTCTTAAGATGATGAAATAAATAATTATATAATAATAATCACACTTTATAAGTCACACAAACTGCAGTGAAGGACTGCGCTCTGCATTTTAAAATGTACATTACCTCTAGAATAACAGAAATTTCATTCGAAACAAACCCATAAACTGAAGAGTGATAGCATTAGTTGTTAGTGCTGCAGTCTAACCTCATGTAATATCTAGTTGTTATTCTCTGTGTGACTGTGTACCCTGACGTGGTGAAGTGAGTAGCAGTAGAGTAGATTCTGCTTTCTTCTAAAACCAAGGAGTTGACTGTGACAACCACTATGATTTAGCATTACAGGTGATTCCTTAAGAGAAAACTGTGGCTGTTACAGAAGATCACCCTCTAGTAATGGCTTACTCATTATATGTGTACTGTTCCTTTCATCAATCAGATTGTGGGTCTTTGAAAGGTAGAACTACTTGAGTGTCATCATGGTGACTTATGTGCTGCAGTTACCCAAATTGGCCTGTGGGTGGCACCAACTTTGACTCATGCTACTGTAAACTGTAGGAATTTAAATGCACTGGCACGAATGTTTTGGTTTTGCACATCAGTACACATGGTACATGGGTATGGAGTTCATGTTGTTTGAGATGGTTTTAAAAATCCGCAATGAAAATATTAAGAATCAAATGTTTTTAATGCTAATAATACTACTAAAAGCAATCATTCACATAATTTCTAATTATAATCTTTCCATTACCTGGTTCGGCAAGATGCATTGCTCCATGTTCTGTGAAACTCCAAATCATTTGACCAACAAACCAAAAACAGAGCAAAGACAAAATGCATAAAAGAAGATGCTGCTGAAAAGTGAAGTGAATATTTTGATTGTGGATTTAAATGTAAAAATTGTTTTTCCTTTATAGTCTTAAATATGAATTTTTCTCCAAAATTAACTCCATAGCTCTGGCATGGCGAGTGCTGTACAACTTGATTGCATGGTGTTAGTTCATGCAAAAACGTGTCCCCCTGTCAAACATGTGGAAATGATCAGAAATGATAACAGGAAGCATTAATAGTGGGCAGGAATTCCTGGGCCCAGGATGCCACTGCCAACAATAACAGACCCATTTTCTGCTGCAGGCACACCCCCACCTCTTTTTGGGCCTGGGACAATGTGTCTTGTTGTATTCGTCTGGTGGCACCCATGCCACTGGTGGGGCACTTTATATGTAGCAGAGAACAAAAGCACATTTTGACAGTGGGACATACTTTTCCATGATGGAAGTGTTTGGTTCATGCTGACCTTTGTGTTTAAGGTGGACAAACTGGAAGAGGCTGAGAGCAAGAGAAGCACTGAAGAAGAGAGTGAACCCACCTCAATAGTATATGGTATGTATGTAAGCAGTGGTGCCAAGCCCAACTGATACCCCTTCCCTTTTCAGCAACGTCTCTGCTTTTATAGGAGAGAAACCCTTGAAACTGTAGATACTAGATGGCCCTTTGTTATGCATAAAATGTCAGTGCTTGTTCAGAGAGTCTACACAGATGTAGAGTAATATTTATAGATGATTGTCAGTTGATTTCGGTTGATTTTACTCATTTAGAAGAACATGGTCATCACAACCAGGGCTTGAATTGTTGTCTTGAACAATTGGTTGAAGATGTTACTGTGAGTTGTACTTGTTACAGTGTAGCAAAGAGGTTATCAAAGAAGCTTTTCCATTAAATTGGATTGAATATTGTTTTCACAATTTTCACTTGTTGGACAAGACTAGTGCAACATTTTACATGAAGGGCATTGCAATTTAAAGGGTTTAGAAAGACAGCCATTTTTTAGGTTTTTGTCAACAAAAATGATCTCAAAACATAAATCTGCTGTCCAGCAGCTACAAACCAAAGCTCCGTTCACACCAGTGTAAAAATACACATAAAGCAGTAAATACTAAAAATATTTTGGGGAAGATGATATGACATTTTTAAAGGTATGACAATGCTAAAGTGTGAGAAATGCAGTTCTGAGTGGATTAACTATGCAAATTACATATAAACTGGAAGTGCAGTCTCGCACAGTGATGGATAGTTCATTACAGATAGCAGCATAATAATGTGTTACTCCAGGAACCTGATGCACTGTGATTGACTGGTTAATAGTGGTGATGCAGAGAAAGAGGCTGTCATGTAATAATGTGGGTAGAAAAAGGGGAGAGTTTGAAGTGGGCTTGTGAATTAGGGTGGGTAATATTGCTACCCACTCTGTAAAGAACAGCTGAAAAGAAGGACCAGATCTTAAACATGGTGCGTGTTAAGTTTTTTTGAATAGAATAGATGAGAATAGTACTTTATTGATCCCCTATTGAGGAAATTTGCTTGCTACAGCAACTGAGAAAGATACAGATCATATATATACATTCTTATATATATATATATACACACACACATTTACATACTAAAATGTACATACATAAAACAATACAAAATAAAATAGAATATAATAAAATCTTACTATATACACACAACGTCCAGTCTTAACCAAAGTCGATTTTTTAAAATTCATTCATTATGAATAAGTTAAATATATTGCACAGATAAAAATACAGCTGTTTTTTTTTTTTTGTTATTTGTTGGTTTTTTTTCTATTTATAGTTAATTTTAGCTTTTTTGCCACAACATGGTGTTCTTAAGAAGGTCAGAGATCTGGCAAAGTATATTATTATACTCTTCTGCTGCAATAAAGGTAACGTGTCATTTTCTGCACTTTCTGCTTTTTCTGATTATGAAAAGTGGAAAACTTCTATAAACTGCTGTTTTGCCTGGAATTTAAATAAATAAAAGGTGACAGTGACTTAATGTACAGTACGTTTCTTGAGGTTTGGTGAGCCGGAACAATACCAGCACAATAACAAAAATACTATCAAAAAGTAAGAACATTGTTTTTATTTAATGATTCTTGCTCACTGCAGTGCACTACATTTAGTTAAATGTGACTAATGTCTCTGCATTTGGTGACATGATAATGATAACTTCATATTGCCCACCCTAATTGTAATTGTTCCCTATTTTACGTGTGTGTAAGCAGGTCAACAACTGATGTTGACCACTGCTCAGACCCCAGTAGCACCCCAAACTGGATACACCGGATACAGCTACACTCCTCCTGGATTCACCCCGCCAGCGTACGGGTTTAACCTTCAGCCCTAGAGCCCTGCACTTCAAATGACCTTTCACCTCCCTCACCACTATAAGGACCCTCGGAGATGTATGCCTGCGAGACGGAGGCTCAGGCCTTGCGCTCGTTCCAGCATGATGAAGACACTGAAACCAACAAAATGCAATCCAAGCAAACAAGCAGAAGCCAAGCTGAATGCTCTTTAACTACATGATCCACTCACTCACTAACATGGCATATCTAGCAGCCTGTAAAGTTTTATATTTTTATTAGTTTTATAGAGATGTAGCATTGATGGTGAGATGGAAGGTGGATACACGTACACTAAAACACCTCACACTGTAGAAACCAGACTGACTACCCGAATGAATGTTTCGGTGGGCACGAGCTGTCATCTAACGGGCAACGCTAGTGATCTGTATGTAGTTCTAGTCCTCTTTTTGTCTGTTTTTTTCTCTGTTCTGCAGTATTATTTCTTGTTTACATTCATAGTGGTACTGGATTTCATGTCTGAAGAGCAAGTACATGCCACTGGTACGACTCCAGGGCCATTCAGCCCAACTGTTCAATGAAAAGCACCGTAACAGTCGGACAGTCTGTTTACTCTTATCACCCTTGTATTCAGCCTTGTCATGTCTGTATTCCTCTATGCCTTTGATGTACAATGTCCATTACAACGAATCTCTCATGGTACAACCGTTGCTCTGAGCTTTTGCAAATGTGTTGCAGGTTTAGACTTTTACATCCTATTTTGGCAAAGTAATAATAGTGAAGCAAATATATATATATATATATAATACTAGGTCTTACTAGTTATGACATGCATAATTTATGATGCTGCTCTTCTCAAGTGATTTACGTTCAGTGTTACTGCAAGCCATAAGCATTGTCTGTAGTGTAATGTTGAAGGAGACGTTCATTTTTTTTAGGAAAAGATAAAATCCAAAAACAGGAGGTCTGACAGCAGCTGTGTCTGGTTTCTAGGATACACGGGTGGGGCAGTGTCTCTGGAGCCTCTTTGAAGGAAAATGGCTGTGTGCATGTGATGGCTGCTCACTTAGGGAGCTAAACACACGTTGCAAAAATGAATAAAAAATAAAGTTTACAGACTAACTACAGCATTGTGTGTTCAGCTTTACCTCAAAAGCCTTGCATTTGTTCATTTTGCCTTCCATTCGTCCACTTGCAAAGTCATGTACACTTACTCTCATATTGCACAGGGGTTTGTGCTCTCTCTATCCCCCTCTCTCTCTTTTGCACGCTTTTCCTTTCTTGTTCTCTCTACTTTTCTCTCTTGCTCTCTGTATCTTACTCCCACTCTCTTGTGTTCTCTCTCTCCCTTTCTCTCTTCCCCTCTCTCTCTCTCCCTCTCCTCTTTGTTTGTTTCTCACACACACATCCTTTAGGTTTGCTCTTGCGAAATGTTTACACTGTTAAGTACCATGACAAAGCAACCTGTGGTGTTAAAGGGGAGCTTCACTAATTTTTAAACAATTCAGAATAATTAATTGGCTGAAATGTAAGCACGGTTGTTCAGAGCGGTTTGATTTGAAACGGTTTGTTATAGAGAAACTTTCTGACTCAGATTTCTTTACAGTGGTGGTGATAGGAACCAGGGGTCACAATGTTTTCTGCAGAGATAGCTGTTTTATTTATCATCAAATACCACCGATGAACCTTCACTTGTTTAATGAGATTTGTACAACACTGTATCTCTCCACCATTAATGAATTTTATGAATTGTCATGGGCAATGTATTAATAACTACTTCATGTATTAATGTGAGGGAACTTTAAGAGGCATTAAACTCTTCAGACATCCAGTTCCTATCACCACCACTGAACAATTATGACTTGGTTCACCTCACTGGACCATAGCATTTTGCAGCAAACCTCTTGGAGGGATCATTTAATTTAAAAATATTTAGAATTTCTTTTAATACTTATCCTGCTGTTTTGGGCACCAGTAGATTATAAGTTATATCAGATGTCTGCTGTAAATATGTTTTTTTTAAAAGAGCATAATAACATGATAATTAAGGAGAGGGTAACTGGTTCACAGGCAATCTGTCAGATCCACAGCACTTGCTGTCCAGATGTGTCCACCCTCTGAGGCCTTCAGAACTGACTCCTGTTGATCTCAGTTGTTATATCCTGGTTACGCTCTAAACCACGTGGTAAGAGGGACGCGTACACAATAATGAGACTTATCTTAAAATGCCATGCGTACAAGAACACACTTGGTTTCGTTTTTGATGTGAAAAATGGCCCGCTTTTGATTTGGCGACTTGAAAGATTTTGATACTCTCGCTCGTTCGGCACTGATCACTTTCGTTCCACCTTAAAACGAGTTTGCTCACTAGGACGCGAGTCCGCTGTGGGTGTGTGCACGGACACGAACAAGCAGGGCTTGTCAAAGGAGGCGACCATGGGCGTGGCCGAGACCTGTTCTCATGCTCGCCATTGGCTGAGCCGCTCTCGCCTCTTCACAGTCCGATCGTTCGCCGCGCGCCTTGTGGGCGGAACTACAGAAGTGAGAGAAAGGCGCTACGGGAAGAAACTAGCGACTCGCACTCGGCGGTGAGCGCTTCTCCTTCTTTCAACAGATTGCAGATTCAACAGATTCGGCAGAAGCAGACAGTTTGGAAAAGCTTTTTGAAACGACTGCCACGGTAAACGGACAAAGTGTTTGAGGGAAAAATGTCTGATGTCACTCCCTTCCACCGAAACCGCTGCTTAGCGGCAGCGGCGCCCGCCGGGAGAGCCAAACTGACCCATCCCGGCAAGGCGATTCTAGCAGGTGAGCTGCACTTTCCTGGACTTTTTATTAAACTTTGGGGCATTTGTAGGGTCCTGGGCTGCCAGCTTCAGCTTGGGTGGGAGAATGAATGAATGCATGAATGGATGTATGAGCTCTTTCAGCAGCTCCTTCTCCACTGACAGCAGAACTTCTCTACAAGTGTCTGTCCAGCCTCTTCCACTGCTTATGTGGATATTGAGACAGTTGAGTCTGTCCAGTAAAGTATACAGTCACTCAGCAGTTAACAGACCTTCTGACTAATAGGGGTGTAATGATGACTCGATCAGTATCGATGCATCGACCTTAAAATTACCTGATACCTTAAAATTTACAGCAGCGCGATTCGGTTCAACGAGATTCAGTTTGATAGTGGGATCTGACGTCATTAGTGATGCAACGATACAATACTGACTCAAATAGCTGGATCAGGTATCAATGACAGTGGGCTGATTCAGGGGTCCGATTTATTCAGTTTAGTTCTGTTATTTTGTGTTTGTGTTCGTGTGCACAAACTGTGATTATTGTTCATTTACATTTTATAATAAATGCTTGATTGTTTCCTCTGTCCTGGAAGTCGCTTTGGATAAAAGCGTCAGCCAAATGAATAAATGTAAATGTATGTAAATGTTATAATACATTAATATAATAATTAATTAATACAAATTAATAATAATTGATTTAGTTTATATGTATGATTTTGTCACATTTTGTTTGTTTAAGTCAAGTCTGATGTTGCCTTACACATAAAAAAACAACCAAAAAGTGGCCAGGCATCATATCAGAATTGAGGCAGGAAAAGCTGGATTGTGCATTCCTAGCAGTCAGTATGAAATATGGTGAAATTTTTAAATCTCCAACATTTCCATGAACTCAGACATGCAAACAAATTACACTGTAAACACTTTATTGGTAAGGGTCAAATACAGCAGTGTCATCATAAACAAAAGAAAATTTTCAGAACAAAACACTGAACATAATTGAAGAATCACATCTGTACACTGTTTTGGTATCCAGCGCACTGATTAAATAGTTGGAAATCTAAAAAAACTTTTTTTTTTGCCTTATTTTACCTTAGACCATCCTGTGTTTTAGGCCAAAACCTTCTTAGAACCATCATAAAACAATGTCTGGCATCAGAAATGCAAACATTTCAAATAATAATTTACTGTGGCTTAAATACATAAAGCACTTTAGATGCCTGGTTCCGATCACCACCACTGTAAACAATTCTGTTTATCAAAGTTTGGGCAGAACAGAGCATTTCACACACAGACATTTTGAAAAATTGGTGATATTTCATTTTAATACTCATTTATTACCATTTTTATTCAGGCACAGCTGTGTTGGCAGGGCCTATGTAAGAGAATAATAAAATATGTTTATGCTTATTACTTATCCTTTAATGGGCCGGCTGATCAGTCATGTGACATGTCCACTGGGAAGGACACAGCTATACTTCTTTCCACTGTAACACAAAGAGAAAAGAGCAGTTGTTTTTATCCTGTAGGACCTGTTTGCAGGCTGAAGTGATTTAAAATGCTCCATTAAAGAGGAAAAATCCTTGCATTTTTTAAAGTAAGAGTTTAATCAACACAGTTTGAAAATGTACTGTTCACTCACTAGTCCACAGAGTATTTTTGGAACATGAGCTGCAATATAGCATGTTTTTAATTAATTGCATTTGTGATGTCACAAAAAATACTTGTACATATATACACCCATTCAGCCTACAGAGGTTTAGCTCCGCCTAGTCACAGGGAGTGTTTCAGCCCAGACTGCTTTTAAATGTGCTGAAATCGGGATTAGACATTCAGAACAGAGCTCATTTACATATCGGTCTCAATGGCACAGTAACTAAAGCAAGCTGTTTGATTCTAAGACACAGAGAGATTGGTAAAATGGGCTGTTTGTGTTACATAAAACCACGTAACATCATAAGTGGGAAAATAAGACATAAGAATCCACTTAAGAGTTAGAAAATCATCCTAATTACACCTCTCTGAGACTCATCAGAACTGTAAGACACCAGTTTCGGTGATGATTCAACTAATTAACTTTCATTATTTGATTTATTGAGCATTTTATCACAATCATTGAAATGAGACAGCTGCATCTGATGGATCTCTGCAATAATGAAACTGATTTCAAATGAGTTCCCATGTGGTTATGAATTATTAATCATGACTTTTCACATTATATATATATTATTCCGGATCCCATATCCTTAGACTGTGAATTTACAATATAGTAATGCTAGGAGGGTCTCTCTGTCTGTCTGTCTCTGTCTCTCTCACCCTCTCTCTCTTGCTCTCTCTTTCTCTGTCTGCTGTCTGTCTGTCTCTCTCTCTCTCTCTCTCTATATATATATATATATATATATATATATATTTCTCTCTCTCTCTCTCATATGAGCTGTAAAAAGAGTTCCAGGCAGTTAGCTGCAGTCTGGAAACTGGTCAGCTGAAATAATGACAGGTTTTTATGTTCTTTCTCCAGAAAAGGCCCATTCCTTTCATTATATCCTTCATTATCTCTCCTCCTCCCTTCCATAATAACACACAACTCTCCTTAAATGATGGTGTTGTTTCAAATTGGAAATGTCACAGTGTTTTTCATTTCACGAAAGGCATAGAAAGGGTCTTACTCTTTTTCACAAGGGAGACTATTCCAGGAGTATTTGGACCAGCAGAGCCTATTCTTTAATCATCTGTCCTTTCTCATATGCTGGAAAGCAACCAGGGTGTAGGCTAATCTGTAAATTGCCATGGTCAGCAGTCAGATATGATGTAGTCATTGTATCGCAGCGGCGCGATCAGCTAAGTGCATTTGTGTAATGATATTACAGCCTAACTGCTGGATGACCCTGGCAGAAAAATTGGTAGGAGATGGCACACTGTTTAGAATTCTCCAGCTATAAAACAGTGTGCACTAAAAAAACGTATTCATATTTTTTACATTAGTTAACTATATTTCATTAGTTATTGCCCAGATGTTTGGTTCATGAGTGGTGCAACTGTCTAAGCACTGGCCTTATCATCAAGAGACTGCAGGCTTGATCCCTGTTATTGGCACAGCCATCCAAGAGTGCATTATTGTACTCATTTTTTCTGGGTGTGCCTGGCTGTCCTCTCCATCCAGGGTGATGCTAGCCAACATAGGCTTCCTTCAGCTGACGTAATTGAGTTACAGTTCTCCCCCATGGGTGTTGGTGCTAGAAATGCAAGCCTGTGCGGGTATCTGTTACCAAATATTACAGAATTGTGTTAGCATCCCTTTCCAAGTGTGCTGATGCTAGCAATGCTAGTCCATGCAGGTTCAATCAGCTAACAGCATGATTTGAGATTTTTTACATTTGGTTAAAAAATAAAACCATGTTTGCTCAGAAGTCGTAGTCTGTCTGTAAAGATAGTTGAAGAAAAAGTGTGTGAATGCTGTATGTGGATGAATCAGTGGTAGTGAATGGGACTAAAGCTTGAGAGCAGTGGGCACCTTCTAGTTTGTGTTCTGTCTGCCTGTCTACAATGGATGGACACTGGATGGTAAAGTAGCTCTGGCTGATATTGTCCCTATCTCTCAGTGACCTGGAAACTACAGACACACACACACACACACACATGCATGTGTGGTATAGGAGGGACTGAGAAAGTGAGTCTGGCTGCTAGAGTGTTATTATCAAACATACTACACCTCTGCTGGTGCTGGAAGAATACTGCTGTGCCTTGACCCAGTAAGATAACTCAGGTGCTGATAATTTAACTTAGTAAAAGTATTGCCTCTGCCGCTATCTTGAGACTTCTGCATCAGTGTAGTCCTTGACTGCTGTCGTTTTCTTTTAACTGGTTGTAGATATAGTATGTGATGGTAGATGTGTAAGTACAAAGTAGACAGTAGTTTTACATACATAGTATGTAAAAGCATTACTGTTCTAAATGTGGTCCTACAGGAGGCACTATAACTGTTCCAACCTATTAAACCTCAGAAAATATCATAATTCATGTTGTATATCATGAAAACAAGTTGTTCATATCAAGTTGTTTATATTTCTTCCACTTATCTCTAGTGTCTGTGATTATTTAGTTCATTAATGACTAAATTAAAGCTAGGCCCCTGCTGTCTGTGGGTTTGCTTGACTGTGTGTTTGTATGTGTGTGTGTGTGTGTGTGTGTGTGTGTGTGTGTGTGTGTGTGTGTGTGTGTGTGTGTGTGTGTGTG
>JBBPDA010083297.1:0-12146 GCA_037974385.1 Arnoldichthys spilopterus
GGAGGGGCGTGGCACCTAGTATTCAGGAGAGGCTGACCTAGCACGCCCTCTAGGGGGAGCCTCAGCTCCCCTTACAGCGTGAAATTGATTTTATGTGTAAGTCCATCCCCAAAGTGGAATCAAATATAACTCCAAGATTTCAAACACTGGACTTTGCAGCTGTACAAAAGTAGACGATTGCTTGAATAATGTTTGGGTATAAATCAGCAGAAGCTATTATCATAGTTTCTGTTTTACTGGAATTTAGTCTCAGTAGAGTGCTGCTTTTGAAAACCAGATTGAAAAGGATCAGGAATCTGTAATTTGCTTAATAAAGATTTAAACTGATTTTCAACAACTTTTTCTATCTTGCTAATAAATGGCAGTTTTGAAATTGGCCAATAGTTACAAACAGAACTGGCATCTAAACTGGGTTTCTTTAATAAGAGAATTATCTCAGTATGTTTACAATAAGACGGAACACAACCTTGCCTTAAAGAGCTGTTAAAAATGGAGTGTAATGAAGGACTAATGCTGGTAAATGCCCCAAGTAAAACAGAAGGTGGTCTGTGTCAGAAAGAGGGGGTAGACTTCGAAGCAGATCGGGGTTCCTATCGTGATGAGCAGTAGCCTTCCACACTTTCAGATGACATGCCGGGTGAGCATCAGAGTACAACACAGGAACCAATCCAAACCCTACAGGTCTCAAACGTACCTGCCTGGCAGTAGCAGCAGCCCAGGAATGAAGATCCCAGCTAGCCTCAATTCCAGCCCCAGCACGAAACACATGAGGCAGTGAATAGACATCCGCTTCCACAAAGTCTCTGCGGAACCGGCGTAATCGCATGAGGAATCTAGCTCTCTTTCCATGCTTTGTCCAGTGGGATCTCCGAGATGAAGACAGGTCTTTAACCGGCAGAAGTGGAGGTATGCCGAAAAATAAGTTGTTTTCAATTGATGGTGGAAACGCAAAACCATTTTGCCGACACTGGAAAATCATCCATCGTAGATATGATCACCAGTAGCAAAACCACAAAAAAACAGCAGCACTGGAGAGATATGCGATAATAAGACTGGTCAAATAGATAAAAAACACACAGACATATTGTCACAGGTGAAGCCAGACACAGGCATCATCTTGCCATCTTTGAGGAATGTGTGAAGGACATTAAACAGTGGATGTCTCTAAACTTCCTACTACTCCATTCTGATAAGACAGAAGTACTCATAATAGAGCCACTTAGGAGTAAACTGTCCAATAGGAGTAAACTGTCCAATCACACTAACTCTGGAGGGACATTCTCTGTTGTGCAAGATGAAACAGAAAGATCTTGGTGTGATCATTGACCCCAATCTTTCATTTAAAGCCCATGTAGATAATGTTACTAGAATTGCCTTCTTTCATCTCAGAAATATTCCTAAAAAAAGAAATATAATGCCATTACACAATGCAGAAAAACTAGTTCATGCCTTTGTTACCGTTCGGTTAGATTATTGTAATACTTAACTCTCTGAATGTTCTAATAGGTGCATAAACAAGCTCCAAATTTAATCTTAGCTTCTTTGCAGTAGTACTGGCAAAATTTACTGCATGTACATCACAACAGCCAGTCTTATGTACTGTAAATGCACTGAATGGTCTTGCAACTGTATTTGAGTGAACTCTTGGTCTCTTGTGCTCCAGTTAGTCCAAAATCCAGCAGCAAGAGTTCTTACTAGAACCAGACAATATGATCACATCACCCCCGTTTTATCTAATCAACATTGGCTCCCAGTCAAATTTCAATAAAATAAGAATGTTAAAACTATAAAATATTGTTATTGACCTATAAGGCACTGAACGGTCTTGCACCGCAGTATCTGAGTGAACTTTTGGTCTTTTATGATCCACTGCGCCTACTTAGATCAAAAGGTACAGGTCTTTTGCTGGTACCCCATGTTGCAAAGGTCACAGCCGGGTTCAGAGCTTTCTCTTTCAAAGCCCCACAGTTATGGAATAATCTCTCAAATTAGTCTCTATTATAAAAGTCCAGACTGAAAACATATTTGTTAAGTCAAGCCGTCTGTTATTCTTAGATAAGGGGTAGATCTGGAAAGTTCTCAGGCATAGAGTATTCTGGTGAACTGGGATGTTTGGATGCTGTTGGCCCCCAATCCGATGTGTTCACTCAGGTTTGTTGACAGTTGAAAGGTTGTGCTGCCTTATGGCCCAGAATGCCCTCATGTCTGTACTTCTTTCTAGGTCTCCCCTTTAGCTATGCTGTCATAGCAAGTCTTGCCGGAGCTCCTGCCTGCACTCAGAACACAATGTAAATCATTCTTAATCACTTGTAACATTTAAGCATCACTAACAATCTTTCTCTCTCTCCTTCTGCTGAGCTGCTCTGCTTAGATACCAGTGATCCAGTCCCATTCTGCTATCTGGACCAGCCTGACCCACCCTGATACCCTATATCTGGTTGAAGCTTTTGCAGCTTTACCCACTCACTGCAGCTGAGGAGAGCAGATATGAACAGTCTTATCCTCCTAAGAACTGATCGAAAGAAATCGCGGCACCTGTACACAAGGAACTGCTGCCCCCTATTCATACTGAGAACTATTATTATTATATATATTTATTCTTTTTTTCCCCCTTTTCTCTTGTTTCTTATTGCTATCCGGTGGGGACCAGAGCCTTCCCCCTTCTGAGTTTACCCCTGCCTCTGTCACCTTTGGCTTGCTCTCTGTGGGCTCGTACCCGGTTTCTGTAAAGCTGCTCTGTGACAACGTCAGTTGTTAAAAGCACTATAAAAATAAACTTTACTTGAGGGCAGGAACACAGTTTGCAACAAAATTATGGCTGTCCAATGCCCCCTCTAATCTATGAAGCATATTAAAGTATGTCCTGGTGATGAGCAAACATTAGTCTCTCCACAGAAAGTGTTCTATAAACACACAAACACAGGTACATCGATATATCTTTTTGAGAAACAGATTGTCAGCTTGTTTTCCAGACTTAAAGTAAGCCTAGTCTTAGACTGTACTGCTCTGCAAATTGAAAATTATTTTTAGTATAGACTTTCATTTTATCTTACATGAACCTAACTCCCACACAGCCACAGACTGTAAATATCTATTTAGTGAACCCTGGCAATGTTGGAGCCCTAGGCGAGCTTTCCAGAATTAAAACTGTTGCAGGCCTGTTTTGACTCTGTGCCAACTCAGTGACTAACTGGGTCATAAGGGGTCTCTGCTCTGCTGTAGTCAACCCATCTCTGGTAGAGTGAACTCCCTCGTGGGCTGTCATGAGAAATGCCAAGCACTCCAGTAACTCAGGGCGCTAATCAGACAGCTCCTCTGACAACAGAAACTATGATTTGCTATGAAATTCTAGATAATTAACTTAGCACTTAGCAGTTTGCTAACCGGCAACTAGTGTCTCTGTTAGCTAACATAAACAGGTACATACAAACGTGTAATATCACTAAATCTTCGCACTCTCACTGGGCTGAAAGAAAGACTGTGATAAATGGTGACATAAGTCACTCACTCTGTGACTGCAAGTTTTACAAGCACATATACTGCTACTCTGTGACAGGTTGGCCTCCTGTCCTGGGTGAATCCCAACTTGGAAGGGCGGCTTGAAAGATGTAAAGATATAATGCTACTCAAACTTTAATGAAACCCGGAGCCCCTAGAGATCTGCCTGCTGCAAGAGTCTCCCCACCTCCCCCTTTTTTCTTAGATGCTCCTTTGGCAGGAGAGAGAAAGTAATTGACTCACCCTTTAACAATGTGTTAGTCTAGGAAAACCTATAAAGTTTGGTTTGTCCACTGCGTGTAAGCCTAGTATGTTCGAGCATACTAAATGAGGATGGATAATACATTTGCATATACAATGTTCACTATGGCCATTCTCACACATAAAATGTAAAACTTAAATGCATCAGTTGTTAAAGGGCTAGGCTTATGATTTAACCCTGGACTACAATAAGAAATAACATTTCTGCTAAAAAAAAAAAAAAAAAAACAGAGGCTGATGCCTAATCTTTTACTTGAAAGCACTTATTTAGACCCAGAGTTCATATGGAACAATTGTTTTCCCACCCACAACCTGACAAATCAGGCCTCCTATGCTAGGATTGGTTCATACTGTCCACTTCAACCACTCCATTGGTTGTAAAAAAAAAAAAAAAAAAAAATCACTAATATATACCAACAGAATTGCTGAAAACTTCTCTTCCTTATTATTTGTTTAATATTTATTCATACTCCAAATGGATCTAGCACCACCTCCAATGTTACTGTATATTTAACTCAAATTTAGCCAAAATTACTTTCTTACTTTACTTATCTCTCTAATCCCAACATTGGATAAAACTGAATGAAGAGAGGAATTTAACAGGCTTCTCGTGGCTGTGTGGTTAATGTTGTTTGGCTAACTTTATACAGCAGCCGAGCCTAGCCTAGCCTCATCTGTTACATTAACATTCTCTAAATATGCTCATTTAGCCTGAGAAAATTAACTAACATGCTTTAATGTAAAATTTATTTAATTCAGACTTGCTGTAAATATATAATCGTCTTCTTACCTTTCAAAAGTATTTCAGAAACACTCTCTTCTGCTGGAGATCTGCAGTACTACTAGTGTTTACTGCTAAAGTCGACCCAGAAGTGACAGGCCTCTCTGGCATTGACCTCGGCGACCCCTGCACCACGCTGGCCTCCGGCACTGCACTGGCTGCACGCGACACCTCCTGCACCGCGCTGGCTGCACACGCTGGCTCCTCCTGCACCGGAGCTGACTCCTCCGGAGTCCGATTTAGCAGTGCGACCCAGAGCAGCACCATTCACCTCTCCCCCAGCGGGCACGGACCAGAGCCTCTCCCCGCCGAAAGATTCCCTCCACGCACCCCCCTCGAGCTCCACCAACCTTCTCTGTCTGCGAGGGTATTCAACCACCTCTCTCAGTTAGTTAGTGAAGTCCTCGTGGGAGTACATGGCCAGCTCGCCGCACAATGCGGTTGCCCAATCCAGTTCTTCCCCAGAAAGGAACGAGATGGTGGTCATGACCTTATGAAAATCAGTAACCACCCTTTCCTGTGCAAAATGTGCCGCGCATTGGCATAGAAACTCCTCGATTTGGTCGGGGTTTCCATAATATTCGCACGGCTCTCTTGTCCCTCCCATGGGGAAACCTGGAGTGGATGGGACCGCGTGTGAGTGCAGACTGAATCCGGGACTGGACTCTGAGACTGGGAGGGTTGCCCGCTGGTATTCCCTGAACAGCCTGCCCTGGTTCACCACAGCCTCACGGATCCCCGAATCGCTGGGTGCGGGGGTGTCGGGGTGACCTACGGTGTCCTTCTTTGGCGAAGCCATCGGTCATGAATGGCGAGTTGCAGGACACCAGCGCAGGTCAAAATACACTGTTTTATTTGTAAAACAGGCAGGCAACCAAAACCAAAAAGGGAAGTCCAAAAATGTGGTCAGAAAACAGTTCCAAAGTCCTTTAACAGCAAATCCAAAACACAAGAAACTGCTCAGCTCTAGCTCTGGTAAGACTAGTGGCTTCGGGTCCTCCATCTGGTTGCCCAAGCTTAAGTAACCCCGGCTCTCAGCCTCTTAACGAGCAGCACCTGTACCCACTTAGGGCAAGGTATGGGTCTCGGGGCTACCGGCCTTTGCCACCAGATGGAGACAACTCCCCCGTTCATCCCAAAGGGGCATGGCCCCTTACCATTACAACAGCTCACCAATTGGCTTTCAATGAGCTGCTTCTGTGTCTGAACATTAGCCAGTCCTGGTGCATGCCTTTTCGGAATGTAGGTGGGAAAAGCATTTGTGGGTTGAATTCCCTCTAGTCGTGTTAATGGGGAACAAAAAAAAAACTTTTATAGGCAACCACCTATATTGCCTATGCCATGGGCTGCCCCTGATCAGTTCCATGTTTTCCACACCTAATTCTGCCCTTACCCTGTTGATATCTGCAATCTTCATTTCCAGAACAGTTAGGATTTTTTATAAAATGGCATAAAAACAACTGTGTGATTTATCAAGGCTCTTGAACTTTTATTTAACTGATAAATGCAAAAAAAGATTTCCAATGTTTTTTGTATTTTGTAAAATCTTTTCTTTAAACATTTATCAGTTACAAAAAAGTTCAAGAGACTTAACAAATCACACATTCTTGTTTTTTTTGCAGTTAATCAAAAATCCTAACTTCTCTGAAAATGGGTGTTCCGCCGGCAGTATCCCTAGCCGTATTGTAAGCCTTAGTATATCCATAGCCTTAGCACCCATAGCCTTAGTTCTGTGTTATGACCTTAGCTTTCCCTCTTTGACCTAGCTTTTGCCTTAGCATTCCTGCTTGCTCCCGTTATGACCTCGGACTGTTTACGACACTGCTTATCGCCTGATGGACTTACCTATTTGCAGAATGCAAATAAAAGATGTTGTTGAACTTGCATTTGGGTCCAAGCGTAATCCATTTGTGACACTAATAAATTGGTATTGATCATTTTCTCTTCCAATCAGAAGAGAACATCACTCTAATAAGTAATGGTCACCCAGCATGTGCTAAGAGATAATCCTTCCTGCAGTATTTTGTTCTTGTCTTTTTCCAGACCCAGCCAGCCAATCAGGGTTTTGAGAATGCACTGATAAGCAGGATTGGTAGCTCCACCTGTCTAATAATGTGCCGTCCTTGTGCTGCCAAAAAAAGCTCTGACCTGTTGAGGCATGGTCTACAAAATCTCTGAAGGTGTGGCATGTTATCTGGCACCAAGACATTAGGAGCAGATCACCTAAGTGCTGCAAGCTGCAATGTGGGACTAAGCTCTGCCTGGGTACCATTAGCCTGCTTTGGTGACAATCATCTTTCCTAACATTATGTTCAGGTTACATTTTATCCAAAGCGACTTCCAAAACAGAGGTAACAATCAAGCATTAATTTAATTTAGACGTTTTACGCAAGGGAGACAAAATTGGTGAGTTGATGCTGATATAGAAGGGCATGTAAATTGTATCCAATGGATGCATAGTATTGCTCAAATTAATCATGTGCAAAGTCATAAAAAAATAAAGTACATCCCATTGTTTCGACCTGGTCTGGTTGTAACATACAAAGAAATAAGTGTGACGAGACCAAAAACTTTTAATCTTGGTTTCTGGTTCAGACATAACAAGGCCAAAATGATCAAATCTATCTAACTGCAATATTATTCTAACCTAATGCAAAAGCAGGAAACAAAAATACAGTCTTTTACCTAATGCCCTTACTAATCAAAACCTGAAGAAAACTAGACAACAAGAAGTGCCATTGGCTCCCTAATAACAACTCTCTATTTCTACAAAAGGAAATATAGAAATGTAAAGCTAGACAGAAAAAATATATACAATGAAGTACCAAAGTCAAAAGGGACAAACTACAAAGTCAGGAACAAACAGAAGGTCATACACAGAAAATCTATAGCAGATAAATCGAATATCAAAAACAGTCTGTCCCTGGCTGTAGAACAATGAGGTTTAAATCCATGTCTGGAATCAGATTCAACCAACTGTCATGCAGGAGGTGGGACCAGGCTAAACACAATACAACACTTCCATTCAGATGGAAAGCAAGATATACCTGTTACGGTGGCCGGGCCTAAAAGAGAAAGCAACGAAAAGACAAGACACACTCATCCAACAACTGATACCGACACACAAGTGGCACATTTTTCCATCACATTTACCCTCTATAATACAGTGCATACAGATAAAGGTGATTATATGCTAACTATGGACAAAAAAAACCTGACATTGTAAAACATTGTGAAACATTGTGTGTCATTTTTTTATAATTAAAATATATAAATAATTTATTTCTCCATTAAAAACCTTAAAAATTTGAATCAGGTGATTGAGATTAGGTGCCAGTGATTAGAACTTGGAAATGGCAAGTGTCGTATTTAAACCTGACATGTACAGTCTGGTGTTCTCTTTGCTATTAATGTGGATGGTGTGATCATACCAAGACCTAAAGAATTTTCGAAGGCCTTCGGAAAAAAAGGCTGTAGATGCTAATTATTTAATTATACTAGTGAATTGTAAAGAAAAAAGACCATCTGTCTGTGAACTGAATCTCAAGAGAAAGTGAATCATACAGATCTCTAAGTACACTGGTTGTTTCACCAAAACATGGTTAAAAAAGAATAAAGTTAATGTTTTGGAATTGCTGAATCAACACAAATGATTGTAATGCAATGTTGTAAAAAGAGGTCAAGTGAGCAGAGTAAAAGCTGTTTTGTACAGAAGAATGAATTAATATTCCAATGTGTATGACTTATCAATAGATGCCAAAAAACATTATGTTGTAGTTAAGGTGTCATAAGGGGGTCACACCAAATATTTAAAGCCAAGTTCTACATATGTTTGCCACTCACAGATATGTAATATTGAATCATTTTTTAAAAAAAGTAAATAGTATAATATTTTTGTCTCATTTGTTTATTTAGTTTGTCATTATGTACTTTGAGGACTTTGTATAATGAAATTGTATAATGTTTTAGATATTTATGGAGATATCTAAAATTCCTTAGAACTGGATTTTAATCTAAAATGAACAATTTATTATGTACGTGTCACGAATGGAGGTGAATCTGGAAACCAGTGCGGTTAACAAAGAGTCTTTATTTGACAACCAGCAACAGAAATACCAGAGCTCCGGCGTCAGGGTTGGGAAGGTCGCAAGGGGTGCTCAGTAGTAACAGCCCTCGCTCGAGCTAGGCTCAGCCCAGTCCGTCAAAGTTCGATCCTGCTAAGGTCACGCTTAGGGAAGCGCTCTTTAAGCAGTACCAACCTGGTGCTGCGCGTTCAATACTAATACCCTCGTTTGCTGCCTGTTCGACGGCACACACAAGTATCCTCCGTGCTCTCCCTGTGCTCCAGCCCTGCCTATATTGCCAGGTGATGAGGAGACTAACTAGGCTCACCTGGAAATGGTTGGACCAGTTAGTATTTGGGGGACGGAGACCGGCACCGACCGCTGGGTCTTACCCGTTCCCTTACATCACCCCCCCAATGGACGACTAGGTACTGAACCCTCCCTGCCCATCTCCGACTGACTAGGATGGAGAGGACCATATACGCGGGCCCGCCCTCCAGGTCCAGTGCAGTGTCTGCCAGAGGTCCCCTCACCATTGGTTTCAGCAAGGAGACATGGAACACAGAGGAGACACGGTAAGTACGGGGTAGCAACAACTCATATGTTACAGGGTTAATACGTCGAAGGACCTTAAATGGCCCCACATACCTGGGGCTCAGCTTCTTACAGAGGAGCTTGAGTTTAAGGTCCCTCGTCGAAAGCCACACACGGTCACCGGGTTCGTACCTGGGTTCCTCAGTCCTCCTCAGATCTGCAAACTGCTTCTGTCTCCTCACTGCCTCCTCCAGTGAGGCATGGGTGCCTTCCCACACCTCCTATGCTCGCTGGAACCACTCATCCATGGCAGGTACATTGGTGGGGGTGTTGTTCCATGGGAACAGAGGAGGCTGGTAGCCCAGCACACACTGGAACAGGGTGAGGAAAGTAGAAGCGTTCTGGAGGGAGTTCTGCTGGTTGTGTCAGAAACTTTGCAGGAATCTGCCCAGTTCCTGGTTCAGTCTCTCCACCTGGCCGTTAGACTGGGGGTGGTAGCCTGACGTCAAGCTGACCTTCACCCCCAGCTTCTCCATAAATCCCCTCCAGACCTCGGAGGTGAACTGAGGGCCCCGGTCTGATACGATGTCCTCAGGTAACCCTGTGACCCTGAACACATGATTGAAGAGTAACTCCGCCAACTCAAAGGCGGAGGGCAGCCTTGTCACCAGTAGCAGTCGATACATTTTGGAAAATCTGTTGACTACCACCACCACACAAGTGTATCCCTGTGACCTTGGGAGGTCTACCAGAAAGTCTATGGCCAAGTGGGACCAGAGCCTCTGGGGAATCTCCAAGGGCAGCAATTTACCTACCAGCAGCTGCCTGGGAGACTTCGTGGTGGTGCAGACTGAGCAGGACTTCACTGCCTGCTCTGTGGTGGTCCTCATCTTAGGCCACCAGAATCTTTCAGCCAGCAACCGGTGTGTCCTGGAGATTCCAGGGTGCATGGTGGCCTTACTGGTGTGCACCCACCTGACCAGTTCGACTCTCAACCGCTCAGGGACAAAGGTCTTGTCGGCCGGACACTCAGGAAGAGTCTTCTTCTCCCAGTTTTCTCTCTCTATCTCTTCCTCAAACTCCCATCTAATGGGAGCGGCAAGCACGGCTTTTGGCAGGATGGTGGTTGGTTCCTCCTCTCCTGAATCTTTCTCTGATTGTAAGGAGAGGGCATCTGCCTTGCCATTTTTCTTGCCGGGTCGATACGATAGAGAGAAGTTGAACCAGGTGAAGAACAGTGCCCATCTGGCTTGGCGAGGGTTGAGGCGTTTGGTGGCATGGAGGTACTCAAGGTTCTTATGGTCCATGAAGACCATGAAGGGGAACTCCCCCTCCAACCAGTGACACCACTCCTCAAAAGCCAGCTTCATTGCCAACAATTTCCTGTCCCCGACGTGGTAGATCCTTTCCTCTTCCTGGAAAAGAAGGCACAGGGAAACAACTTGTTACTGGCAATGTCTTGCTGTGACAAAATTGCCCCTACCCCATTACTCGATGCATCCACCTCCAGGATGAAAGGTCTTTCTGGGTTGGCGTGCTTGAGGATCAGGGCCTGTGTGAACCTCTCCTTCAGGTCCCAAAAGGCTCCCTCAGCCTCCTCATTCCACCCCAGCAGTTTGTTGCGCGTTGCCTGTTTCTTAAGGAGAGAGGTCAGCGGAGCAGCAACCGAACTAAATCACCTTATGAACCTCTTCATAAGGTGTTAGCTTTAACAACCGTCCCAGTGCCTTCAACACTAGTGGCAGTGCAAGGCAGGGAAATCCATCCTGCTCAAAATACGTGAACTCGAGGCCCAACTCCTTTGTGAGTTGCTCCTCGATCAGATTGGCTGCGGCTGCAGAGTCTACCAATGCTGAAAGGACAAAAGGAGCGTGGTAAGTGTCAAACCAAACCAGGACCATAAGTGGTTTAGCTAAGTGATTAAACTCCGCACTTCCCTCTCCTCTTCTTTCCCTGCCATCGCGCAGTTTGGAGGGGCACAATCTCGTAGCACTGACCCCAATCTCCATCGGCTCCTCGGGTTGCTGGTTTGGGCTGCAACCACGCCGCCATCCTCCAGGGCCACCACTCGCGGATCAGATTGTCCAACTGGATGGACAGGGAAATTAAGGCGTCCAGGCTCAGGTTTTCATCCCGGCACGCCAGCTCGGTCTTCAGTCTTTCGGTTAGCCCCTCCCTGTACACAGCACACAGCATCGCATAATTCCAGCTTCTGAGGGCTGCCACGGTTCGAAACTCCAGAGTGAACTTGTAGGCTTTGTGGCCCCCTTGGTGGAGTTTGAGGAGTTGCTCACCTTGGTCCTTGCCCTCATGGGGGTGGTCAAAGACCCGTCTGAGCTGTGAGATGAACTCCTTGTGGCGGCATGTCGCTGGGTCCAGCCTGTAAGAGACCCCCGCCGCCCACTCCAGCGCCTTGCCCGTGAGTAGCAAGATCGTGATGTCAATTTTCTTGTGTTCTGTCTGGTGGGCAAAATACAGCTCACACTGGAACAAGAAGCTGCCACATGTATCCAGATTTCCTGCATACTTCTGTGGTCTACTCACGCTGCCCTCGGAAGTTGCTAGGGCAGAAGTGAAGGAGAAGGGGGCGAGACCCAGATCCTGCACTGGACTCTGGAAGTGGATTCACCGTTACTATGGTGGGCAGGGGCTTGCCGGGCTAGCAGCTGCACCAAAACCTGGGAAATGTCCTCCAGGCTGGCTCGGATGGCCTGGATGGCTTGCTGGTGTTTGCCGAACATCTGCCCTGGTCCATGATGGCCCGGACGAGGTCCAGAGGGTTTCTGGCATCAATTGTCCCGCGGTTTACATGGGGAATGGAGGTTAATGTCATGAATGGAGGTGAGTCTGGAAACCAGTGCGGTTAACAAAGAGTATTTAAGTCAACTCAAGTCAAGTCAAGTTTATTTAAGCAGCTTTACAGAATCCAGATCCGAGCCCCCAAAGAGCAAGCCAAGGACGACAGAGGCAAGGAAAAACTCCCTAGCAGTAGGAAGAAACCTTGGGAG
>JBBPDA010083329.1:0-12145 GCA_037974385.1 Arnoldichthys spilopterus
AGGGGCGTGGCCAACTTTAATATTCAGGAGAGGCTGACCGCTCACGGCCTCTAGAGGGAGCCAAAGCCTCCCTTATACTGTGTTTCCCTGAGGACTACAAAGATGAGGAGAGGTCACTGAGTAGTTATCAGCAGCACTGTGGATTATAAACACTACGAAGACGTCTGCAGGTATGAATGAAAGTTTGATGATTTGGTGTGGTCTTGCTCTTGTTCTTTCTGACAGTGATGGAGCTGATGCAATTATCTTGTCAAAGAAAAAAAGAAGGCATCTGGGGGGCTTCACAATGTTTGCTAGGCCTTTATTTCTGCAAAAGAAGCATTGATGCAAAGGACAATCCAACACATAAAACCCATCAGAGAAGTGATTTACCAGGAGGGTGATTCTTTTGCATAAGCGGGGAGGATGTTTGCTTCAAAGCTATCAAAAGAAAGAAACCTTCTGACTAAGGTTTAGTACATACAAAGAAAAGGGTTATCTTCTGCATGTTTTGGGCTAGTCTAACAGGCTGCTATGTAAAGTCTATATGCTGATTTTGTGTTTTATAAACTAGGAAAGTCAGCAATTGCAAATTTTGGTAATTTATAAACAAGCTGCTTGTTATAAACAACACTATAATCTATAGATCTTAACACTTAAGAAGTGTTCAGGCCACACACTGATACTGCTGGTGAGATAAATTCATTAACCCCAAAGTCTATGCTCCAAAAACTTAGAGCTGTGGTTCAAAATTATATACACTTCCCAAAAACCCTCTACTATTTGGCTTTCTTTACTAGGTTTGTGGGATGTTACATGTGGTCTTCTCTGTAGGTGCTGAATCCAGGCAATTAAAAACCCACAACCAACTACTGAGAGATATAAAGCATTCTATCAAAGTAGCAACAAAGGAGCTGCTATACTCTTCTTATTTACAATGACAGAACTGACTTATCATTGATGGTAACCCGGGGAAATTACCTTAGACTTAATCATTCCTGAAAGTCACCATAAATGTCATGATCTGTGCTGAAATACTTATGTGTGATGATAATTCTATATGAATTTTGCTTTGTCCAACCCAAATGTATACATACATGTTCCTTGCCCACTTCTATCATTGATGTTTTGTCAGGATTTTTTTTTTCTTTTCTGAAGAGTGTACAACAGCATAGTTGCAGCTTGAAGGAATTGTGATCATCTAGGCTTAGCAGTTAAGGTGAAATTAAAGTCAGGTGTTTTCAAACAATGGGATGACAGTCAGGTGTAAGTGGCTGTTGAGCTTTATTTAATCACAGGGATCTTTACAACACTTGTTGTAGAAGTGTATCTTGGTATGAACAATGAACAAAAAGAGCTGTTTGAGCTCATTGTTACGTTTTGGTTGTGTTTAGGAAGCAAGTGCAGCAATGATTATATTAAACAGAAAGTATAATAAACAAAGTAACACACACTAAGAAACAAACTAGAAAACAAATGGGAAATACAATGAGACATAAATGAGACGATATGACAATATGAAATGAAGACAACAAATCGCGACCATAGACCAAAACACAGGGGTTTAAATAATCAACATAAATATGCAACACCTGGAGCAGGGAGGTGAACAGGGAACAAGGACCAGGTGAGAGGTGGGGCGAGGGCAAGGCAAACATGAACACGAGGACACTATTTATTTTAATTAATTTATTTGCCAAGTTTTGTACTATTTTTTAATTATGTTTATTTAACATTTCTAAATAAAAAAAATAAAATTCCACTTAAAATAAAGCATTTATTTTTCATAAATATTTGAATTGATTATTGATTGTTTAACATGTTTTATGTCTAAACTTTTCTGACCAGTATTTTAGTGAAATATTGGTGCTGTAAGGGAACAGGTAGGACCCCCTACAGTGGAAGGGGGACTACCACCACCCAGCAGTCGGCGCCGGTCCCCATCTCCCGAGTACTAACTGGGCCAACTCAATCCAGGTGCTGCTGGTTACACACCTCATCACCTGGCAATATAGGCAGGGCTGGGACACGGGGAGAGCGCAGAGGATACTCGTTGTGTGCCATCGATAGGCAACGATAGTGGGTTCAGTATTGCATAGACAGCACCAGTTGGTGTTGTAGAGTTACGAGGTACAATTACAGTATTTAATGTGCAGCGACAGGTAGTCATTGCCGGCTTTTGGTGAAGCGCCAAACCCTAGGATATGGTATCGAACATTGCACGGACTGAGCGGAGCGCAGCTCCAGTGAAGGCAGTTATCACTGAGCTCTTTCCAGGACTTTCTCCTACTGAGCGCCGGAGCGCTGGTTTTGTGTTTGCTGGCATCTTGTGAAAATAAAGACTCTTTTGTTAACTGCACTGGTTTCCTGCCTTACCTCCGATCGTGACAGAATCCTCTGCCAAACATGGAAACCGCGGGACAAAGCGATGCCACCAATTACCCCAGACCTCATCCGTGCCATTGTGGACCAAGGGAGATTGCTCAGCCAGCACCAACAGGCTATCCGTGCCAGCCTGGAGGAGATCTCACAGGCGTTGGTGCAGCTGCCAGCCCGGCAAGCCCCTCTGGCCAATGCAGCAGCAAATCCAGTTCCCGATCTGGCTTTCACCCCTGCTCCTTCACTTGCGCCCTAGCAGCAACAGAGGGCACTGTGAGTAAGCCTGAGAAATATGCTGGAAATCCAGAGAGGTGTGGCGGCTTCTTATTCCAGTGTGAACTGTATTTCGCCCACCAGCCGGTGGTGACGGAGTACAAGAAGATTGCCATCACAATCTCCCTACTCACGGGGAAGGCGCTGGAGTGGGCAGTGGCAGTCTGGAGCAGGCTGGACGCAGCAACGTGTCGCTACGAGGCGTTCGTCTTGTAGCTCCGTCGGGTCTTCGATCACCCCCACAAGGGCAAGGACCAAGGCGAGCAGCTCCTCAAGCTCCGTCAGGGGGCCCGCAAAGCAAAGTTCGCACTGGAGTTCTGGACCGTGGCTGCCCTCTGTGATTGGACCGACGCGTCGCTGTGCACGGTGTACCGAGAGGGGCTGACGGACAGACTGAAAACCAAGCTGGCATGCCGGGATGAGAGTCTCACCCTGGACCTTTTCACTACTCATTCCCCCTGGTGCCTGCGGCATTGGAGCAGGTGCAGGGGGGCAACCATCTTTACTAAGTTAGACCTTAGATCTGTGTATTATTTGGTGCACGTTAAAAAGGGGCATGAGTGGAAGACCGCCTTCTCCATGACCAACAACCACTACGAGTACCTGGTGGTACCATATGGCCTCTTATTGGTGCCAGTGGTTTTCCAATCTTTTATTAATGAGGTATTTAGAGACATGTTTGGAAAGACAGTTATCGCGTATATCGACGACATCCTTATTTTCTCGAAAACCCATGATGAACACATACAGCATGTACGGGCGGTGTTAAAGTGGTTATTGGAGAACCAGCTGTACGTCAAGGTGGAGAAGTGTGAATTTCATGTTTCCGTGGTTCCGTTCTTGGGGTATATCATCAGCCCGGAGGGGGTAAGAATGGACAGAAAGAAAGTAAGCACAATACTAAATTGGCCCTGGCCTACCACGGTAAAGGAGTTGCAGAAGTTTTTGGGGTTTGTGAACTTTTACCAAAGGTTTATAAGGGGATTTAGTTCAGTTGCGGTGCCGCTAACCTCTCTCCTCAAGAAACAGGCAACGTGCAACAAGCTGCTGGGATGGAACGAGGAGGCTGAGCAAGCCTTTCGGGATCTGAAGGAGAGGTTCACCCAGGCCCCGATCCTCAAGCACCCCGACACAGAATGACCCTTCGTCCTGGAGGTGGATGCATCAAGTCACAGGGTAGGGGCAGTTTTGTCACAGAAAGACATTGCTAGTAACAAGTTGCATCCCTGTGCTTTCTTTTCCAGGAAGATGAGTCCTGCGGAAAGAAACTACCACGTCGGGGACAGGGAATTGTTGGCTATAAAGCTGGCATTTGAGGAGTGGTGGCACTGGTTGAAGGGGGCCAGGTTCCCTTTCCTGGTCCTCACGGACCACAAGAACCTGGAGTACATCTGTGCCGCCAAGTGCCTCAATCCACGCCAGGCCAGGTGGGCATTGTTCTTCACCTGGTTCAACTTCTCTCTATCGTATAGACCCGGCAAGGCAAATGGCAAGGCAGGTGCCCTCTCCCGACAATTAGTGAGAGAATTGGGAGAGAAGGAAGAACCTACCACCATCATGCTGAAAGCCGTACTTGCCGCTCCCATTAGATGGGAGTTTGAGGAGGAGAAAGAGAGAGAGAACTGGGGGAAGTGCACGCCCCCTGGTTGTCCAGCTAACAAGACCTTTGTCCCCGAACATCTGAGAGTCGAGTTGGTCAGGTGGGTACACACCATCAGGGCCACAGGGCACCCTGGGATCTCCAGGACACATAGGTTGCTGTCTGAGAGGTTCTGGTGGCTGAAAATGAGGGCCACCACAGAGGAGGTGGTAAAGTCCTGCTTAATATGTGCCACCACGAAATCTCCCAGGCAGCTACCAGTGGGTAAATTGATGCCCTTGGAGATCCCTCAGAAGCTGTGGTCTCACTTGGCCATAGACTTTCTGGTAGACCTGAACCAGGAGTTGGGCAGATTCCTAAGAAGTTTCTGCCATAACCAGCAGACTCACTGGGCCAGATTTCTCCCCTGGGCCGAATATGCCCAAAACTCCCTCCAGAACACATCTACGTGCCCCCTTCCAGTGTGTGCTGGGCTACCAGCCTCCTCTGTTCCCATGGAACAACACCCCCACCAACATACCGGAGGTGGACAGGTGGTTCCGGCATGCAGCCCCAGGTACGTGGGGCCATTTAAGGTCCTCCGTAGAATTAACCCTGTAACCTACGAATTGCTGCTGCTCTGTACTTATCGTGTTTCCCCTGTGTTCTATGTCTTCCTGCTGATGCCGATGGTGAGGGGACCAATGGCAGACACCTACCCAGTCGAGGACCCCCTGCCCGCGCTGGACCTGGAGGACCTTGATCGACTGGGAGGGCTTTGGCCCAGAGTGAGGTGGATTCCAGCCGCCGACATTCTGTATCCCTCCCTGACGGAACCCAGAGGAAGGGGCAGGCCCCGTAAGACGCCGGGGTTCATACGTCAGGAAGGGGGTGATGTAAGGGAACAGGTAGGAAGGGGGACTGGGGCCGGTCCCCATCTCCCGAGTACTAACTGGGCCAACTCAATCCAGGTGCTGCTGGTTACACCCCTCATCACCTGGCAATATAGGCAGGGCTGGGACACGGGGAGAGTGTGGAGGATACTCATTGTGTGCCATCAACAGGCGACGATAGTGTGTTCAGTATTGCATAGACAGCACCAGTTGGTGTTGTAGAGTTATGAGGTACAGTTACAGTATTTAATGTGCAGCGACAGGTAGTCATCGCCGGCGTTTGGTGAAGCGCCAAACCCTAGGATACGGTATCGAACATTGCACGAACTGAGTGGAGCACAGCTCCAGTGAAGGCAGTTATCACTGAGCTCCTTCTGGGACTTTCTCCTACCGAGCGCCGGAGTGCTGGTTTTGTGTTTGCTGGCATCTTGTGAAAATAAAGACTCTTTTCTTAACCGCATTGGTTTCCTGCCTTACCTCCGATTGTGACAGGTGCACATTGAATAATAATTTATTTTCATTTTACACAATATAAATGAGATACAATCACAAATGCAATCACTGATTTTAAATAATCCTGGGTAATTAAAATGATGAAGATCAGCAAAGTCATGCAGAGTGAGCATAGAAAACTCAGTAGACATGTGCAGGTTCACTTGTCATTTTTGAGAGCAAACATAATGGCGAATAATATCTTTTGTGTTTATATTGTGACTGCTGATTTCTATCACTACTTTTGTTCACATCTCAGTGATTGAGTTATGAATAACCTTTAAAAACTGATATAAATTTTATTTATGAAGATACAATATGTTAGATATTAACCTCAATAAGCATTTTTGGGGGAGTTCTGGGCCTACACTTTATATAAACAGCTGGCCAGCTAACAAAAATCTTTTAACTGTTTGAAGCATTTCAGTGATGTGCGATATCGCTGATTTTCTTTCTGATCCGATACCAATCCAACAGCAAGCTGGTATCATCGATACTGATCCGATACCAATACTTTGTACGGAAACGTAATGTCATAACACACATCTGGGTATAGATATTATTAGGCCTTCTGCTCTGATTTAAAGACCATTGTCTTCAGTGTGTTATTCACATGGATGACAATGGTTTCCAGGACATATATGGCATCTAAACACATTTGGATTTAAACTTCATCTCCTGGGTGAAGGAGCTGGAACAAGATGTTGCTGGGTTCTATAGAATGCCAGCTGTGCCAGTGGAACCACATTTCTTCAGTCGTTTACCAACAGCCCTCAAAGAGAGATGAGCTTTGACCTGCTTTGGAGATCATCAACACTTTACCATGGAGTTTCCAATCTTTTCTGTTAGACTCCGGCCTGTGAATTATTTCACTGTAATTAAAACTGCAGCCATTACATCTCGTTTTTTCCTCTACAGGTGGCTCAGGATGGAGCAGGCAAGCTCAATCGATGCCACTCTCCAGACTGAGCACAGTGAGTTCCTCTGCTCTTTGGCTTTGCTGTATTAAGTTGATAAAATGTATGAAATTAAGCTAATAGTGTTAGCTGCTCGCTGTGTGGATGTTTTGCTGCTTAATGTCCATTTGAACGTTGTTTAGTTGATATAACAACTTCTATCGAGCAGTTAGCGGCGCTGCGAACTTCTCACACTGGGTTTTGCTTTCTACACATTTCTGTATGTTGCTGCTATGGAGATTATATGGATATAAATATATATTGTATGTATGAAGCCTGTTTGTTGTCATGGCAACATGAGGGCCTGGGCTCTCACATCCGTTTAGCTTTGAGTTCTTTTCGCTTTATTTCTCTGTTTTCTTCTTTTAGTAATATCTGACTTTTTAAACTTGTCAGTGTCGCTATCCATCACTGCTAGGAGTAAGCACTAGTAAGGACTGACAGTTTTCCCTAAACTAAAATGCTCACATAATTGTAGATCTGTAATCAGGCCTTAAAAGTTAGGCCCGACAAGGCCCGAACCCAACAGAATTCGGCCAGAGCCTGACAAGTACATTTTGATTGACAGCTTTTTAAAAGCCTGAACCCGACATTATTTAAATGTGCACACGCACACACCTCTTTTTCCTTTTGTCAAGAATGAGTCATTCATACATTTTTTAACATCATTTATTCATGACTTACGCAGGTTATAGGCCATTTGGAAGTTGGAAGAAAGAAATAAAATAAGTCCTCTGTTTACATCATAACATCTCAGCGCTCTAAATAGGCCTAGACATACATGTAACCTACAAATAGGCCAACACGCCAATAAAAATGAGTGTTTCTTAACAAATTAAATTAAGATAATGTCTACATTAAGATGGGTATTTGGCAATAACAAAGTTTAGATAAAGGCTCCACAGAATTTGCTTTGCCACTTCTTGTAAGAGGACGACATCTCCAGAATTCTAGCCGGCCTTGGCTCCACCCTTCCCAGGTGCATCCGGTTTCGGACCCTCGGGAGAGCTTCTTAAGGGATAGAGACACGAAGGGGAGTTGCAAAGACTCGTAACTTACCTTGCGAGCGTAACTTACCTAACTTCTGAGCGGTTCTGATTCTGTTTTTTTTTTTTTTTGAATTTTGACCTCTTCTTTGACTTTTGGACTTTTGCTTTTTTGCCTTGTCTCGGATATTCCTGATTCTGATATTTTTGACCTTAGCTCGTCCTAACCTTGTCTGAAGACCCTTTTTCTGGATGTACAACATCTTTTGCATTAAAGCTCCATTTTACTTGCATTTGTGTCCACGATTACTGCAAAATAAGTTACAGTAGTTTTCGCCGTCAGTATGGACACATCGACGAACCCGGAAGTAAGTGAAACAGGGAGCGCATTAGTGGAACAAGGACAATTATTAGGTGAGCATCACACTGAAATTCAACATCTACGTGCATGTGTTACTGAACTCACCACTACTCTCCAACAAATGTCTATCCCTCCTGCTCAGCCCACCTCACTCACCAACACGGATCCAGTACCAACCAGTCCGAGTGCTGCCACACTAGTCGCCAATTCATGCGAAGAAAACAGAAGAGACCCAAATAAACGTGGAGGGTTTGTATACCAATGCTCTCATTATTTTGTGCATTGTGGTACTACAACCAATTTTGAAAAAATATCCATAGTAGTCTTGCTTTTAACAGGGAAAGCACTAGATTGGGCTACCACTGTTTGGGGTGATGCTGACCAGTCAGAGCTGCAATACATGAACTTTATATCACTTTTTAAAAGCAGTGTTTGACCACCCTCATGAAGGGTACTGATGAGAATCAAGCAAGGTGAACGATCTGCTTTCAATTATTATTTGGACTTTAGAACAGTCGCCGCGGTGAGCGGTTGGAATGAGTCTGCATTGATTTCCACTTACCAAAGAGGTCTAAAAAAGGAGGTACAGATGGAATTAGCATGTCGAGATAAAAAATTTAAACCTGGACTCATTAATAAGCTTATCCATTAGACTCGATAACCTCATCAGAGAACGTCATGTAAGGAAAGTGAGAGTGAACCCCCAGGCGGCTAGTTCGCTATGCAGTAAAGAGGAGCTCATGTAGCTAGGAACTCTGGATTCACAAGAGAGAAAGACGCTACAGAAATGGTATGTGCAGATATTGTGGTGAAGCAGGACATTTTATGGCATCGTGAAAAACAAACCTAGTAACCACTCCCAGAGACCCCAAGAGGTAAGCCCACCAACGTCCACAATTTTCACCAGACCCATTACTGTGCCCATTATACTCACAACTCAAGCCCATTCCTCTGTTTCAACAGCTTTCATAGATTCAGGTGCTGCCGGAAATTTCATAGACACTGGCACTGCGACAGACAAGGACCTACAATGTGAGAAACTAAACAGTCCCCTGTTCATAATTGCATTAGATGGTAAACCCATAGGCTCGGGTCAAGTAACTCACATCACCAGACCAGTATCTGTTAGCATTGGTGCCATTCATAGAGAAGAAATGCAGTTTTTTGTGATATCAGCCTCACCACACAAGGTCATTTTGGGACTGCCATGTTTGAGAAAACACAACAAGTCAGAAATCACCTTCTGGTCAGAGTATTGTAAAAGAAATTGTTTACAACCATGTGCCATGTGCCATCACCAGCATTGAAAGTCCTGAGGTTGTGAAGGTATTACACATTCCCAGAGATTATGAGGACTTAAGAGAGGTATTTTGTAAGAATAGGGCTACTCAATTGCCACCTCACAGAGACAGTGACTGTGCCATAGAATTAAGGTCGGGTTGCTCCCCACCTTGCAGCCACACTTACCTCTTATCTCACACAGAGACTCAAACCATGGAACAATACATTCAGGAAGCCTTGAAAAATGGCTACATTTGACCATCCATGTCCCCAAAATCTGCAGGATTTTTTTTTTGCTCAAAAAAGGATGGAGGACTTTGTCCGTGTATTGATTATCGGGGATTGAATGCAGTGCTAACACCTTTTACCTACCCTCCTCCTCTAGTGCCATCTGCATTGGAATGGGTGCGTGAGCTGGTGATGAATGGAAAACATCCTTTTCAACCACTAACGGTCATTATGAGTATTTAGTGGTACCCTATGGACTGTTGGAGCCCTCTGTGTTCCAGTCCTTCATCAATGAGGTTTTCCGAGACATGCTGGGCCGGTTTGTTATTTCCTATATTGACGACATCTTCATTTTTTCTCCTGACAGAAAGCAGCACATTCAGCATGTGAATAAAGAACCAGCTTTGTCAAGGTGGAAAAGTGTGAGTTTCACAAAGAGGTGATAACCTTTCTAGGATGTGTCATAAGTGCCAAGGGAAATACGACCAACGACAGTGAAACAATTACAAAGATTCTTAGGTTTTGCTAATTTTTATAGAAGGTTCATCTGAGGTTTTAGTTCCATTGCTGCACAGATGACCGCACTGTTTAAGAAGCAGAAGAAGGGACAGAAGACACTTGAGTGGAGCCAGGAAGCTACAGTGGCATTTCAACAACTATAGGAGTGATTCACCAGTGCACCCATCCTCAAGCATCCAGATCCTTCAAGGCAGTTCATGGTGGAAGTGGATGCCTCAGAGGTGGGGGTGGGAGCCATACTATCCCAAAGCCAAGGTGAGCCTGAAAAACTTCACCCATGTGCGTATTATTTAAAGAAATTATCTCCAGCAGAGAGGAATTATGATGTGGGCAACAGAGAACTACTGGCCATCAAACTGGCATTGGACAAGTGGCGGCACTGGCTAGAGGGGGCTCCGCAACCATATCTTGTGTTGACTGACCACAAGAATCTGAAGTTCTTGAGAACAGCCAAGAGACTGAATCCCTGTATCCCTATATTGGTCCATTTAAAGTATTAAAGAGAGTTAATGATGTAGCATACAAATTATTGTAACCTAGAACGTACAGAATCTCACTTGTATTTTATGTTTCTGTGTTGAAACCTGCCCGGAGAGGTCCCTTGGCGGATGCAGTTTCTGAGGACACTCCTCCCTTGGCACTGGAGGTGGATGGCACCCCTGCTTACATGGTCAGAGCCATCCTAGATAGCCAGAGAAGGAGGAGTGGCCTTCAGTATTTCTTGGACTGGGAAGGTTACGGGCTTGAGGAACGATGCTGTGTGCCGGCAGCCGACATCCTTGACCCTGATCTGATTGCCGAGTTCCATGCCAGATGGCTGGAACGACCCAGTCCTCGTAACCGGGGTCGGCCTCCTATCACCAGTAGAGGCGAGCGTCAGGGGAGGGGTGATGCAAGAGGAGCTCTGGCTCCCTCTGGTGGCCATAGCCAGTCGACATCTCCAGGATTCTAGCTGGCCTCGGCTCCGCCCTTCCCAGGTGCAGCCGGTTTGGGATCCTTGGGAAGGCTTCTTAAGGGATAGAGGGAGTTGCGAAGACTCGTAACTTACCTCGCATTTCTGAACATTTCTGATTCTGTTTTTTTGGATTTTGACCTCTGCTTTGACTTTTGGACTTTTGCCTTTTTGCCTTTTCTTAGATATTCCTGATTCTGGTATATTTGACCTTAGCTCGTCCTGACCTTGTCTTTGTCTAGCCCCGGTTGTATCTGTTTGCTCCTGAAGACCCTTTTTCTGGATGTACAACGTCTTTTGCATTAAATCTCCATTATACTCACATTTGTGTCCACGATTACTGCAAAATATGTTACACTTCTCTCCACAATCCGGCCTCAATGCGATGGTGAACAGCAGATTAAATTTAATAAAAGAATAATGCCAACATTAGCCAACATACTCATGTCTACATTCTGCATTTAAGATTCAATTCATATTTATTTATATTATATTTATTTATATTAATTTACTATTTAATTTATTTATATTAATAATTCACATTTTAAAACCCTTTACTCACCAAGATTAGACTACATGTTTTTGTGGAGGAAAATATAGATGGCTTCAGTGCGGTCCTGCACTGAACACCCTTTCACTGCTGTTGCTAGTGGCCGGGATGCATAGTACTGATCTGGCTAATTTTCCAAGTTTTGAGTAGAATGATTTGTTTATCTTCCACCAGCCAAGAACATCCATTTCAATTTTCCACGTTGCAAAATTCACTTTTTTAGCATCATTTTTTGCATTCTTCTCGCGCTAATCCAAACACATCACCTGACCGCTCATTTACCATGCAAGCCCGAGCCTGACCAGAGCTCGTGTAAAATGATAGAAATTAAGCCTGAACCTGTCGGGTCCTGTTGAGTTCGGACAAAGATCTTCAGCTCTGGTTTACATGTCATTAAAGACTCATGTTGTACATTTTCCACTGACCTTAACTTGTTCTTATGTAGTTTTAAGTACCAAAACCAGCCAAAATGTATTGTTTTCATTTTCTCACTTCATCCTTTTGATTTCAACAGGCTGTTGGTACACCGCAACTATGAGCACGGTGGGAAATTCTCGTGGTAAATAAAATGGTCTATATCTAACTGACATAAGCTCCAGCAGCGGTGAGCAGTAGCTCGAAATCAGCAAAGCATTTACATTTTACATTTACATTTTATTCATTTGGCTGACGCTTTTATCCAAAGCAACTTCCAGGACAGAGGAAACAATCAAGCAT
>JBBPDA010083349.1:0-12144 GCA_037974385.1 Arnoldichthys spilopterus
GGGTCTGCGGTGATGTGATTGGGTTGGATACTGGGGTCTGCGGTGATGTGATTGGGTGGGATACTGGGGTCTGCAGTCAGATTGAAATATGCAAACATTTCTCACAATCTGCTACATTTCCATCATCTCACACATGCAGACACATTAAAACATGAACAGTGTATTATTTAAGGGTCAAATGCAGCAGTGTCGTCATGAGCAGAAGCAGCTTCTCAGTACAGAACACTGCTCACAGTCAAATGAAGGAGAATTAATTGTGGTGTGAACACACATTGGGTTTTGTTGCTCATCAGACCTGCCTCTTGTGAGTGAAATGCCTCAAACCCCCTTTGCCAAAATCAAACCCAAACATCTTGCTAACCTTTACACACATGCACGGATGTCTTCATATCGGACCACCTGACTGATTCCATCTGGCCTCCGAAGTGCGCTTTGCTTTGCACATTCAAGTGCCTTTGCTGAGGGTCCAGTCCCTCTAGTCACGGAAGGGGAAGGTCTTGTTTGTAGAGCACATACAAGGCACTTGGTCTCTAAGCTGCTTGAGGGAGCCATGCGGAGAAAAGCAAGGAGTTCAGGAGACTATATTTAAATTGGCTGAAAAGTGTCTCGTTCAATTTAAGCTCCCAGAGACGGGCTTTAAATCTCCACATCGACTGGTTTTAAAGAATTTATCCTTCCCCGTTTTATGGCGTGAAGAAGAGCCTCCTTCTCTCGAAAGTGCTTTCATGGAAAGGTCCACATAAATTACGCTTAAGGAGCTTCGCGTTCGTGCGAAGGAAAGGCTGACAAAAGAGCTTCCACTGCGTAAGAAACATTAAGGCCAATGGAATTCACGAGTGCTGGTTTGGGCCTTCGCAGAGTGATGGCGAGAACTGACAAGAGCGTTTGACTGAGTGGCGTCCAAGATGGTCTTGGTGATTTTCATGGTCAGTCTAGTTGGTGGAGACCAATGGGAAGTTGGTCCTGACTCCTGGGTACAGGTTGCTGTGGCACCGTCGGAGGTTGATCTCGCAGCCTTCCGGTGGGTGGGTCAGTAGTTTAGACCCGGGTTTCTCAACCACTGGGCCGCAGCCCACTGATGAGCACATGAACACATGAACGCCATCACGTGGGCCTGGAATTTAACTTTGAGAAGGTAGTTGGCTCACGCAGGGTCACCAACATCATGCTTAATCCGGGTGGTAAATAGATTATTAAAATAATTTAAAGATGTTCAAGCGAATTCCTAAAAATGAATGAAATATATGACTTCAAAATACAAACAGTAAGACATTTTTTTTTGCTTTTTAACTGGCGCTCGAAAGTTTGAGCACATTTTCCCTATTTTAGCTTCATCACACTGGCTGCCCGTTCCTAAAGCACTTTTATTTGCTTTTAAAGCCCAGTGGCCTTGCTCCAGCCTGTCTATTGTGGGCAGTGGAGGCCTAGTGGTTAGGATGCTACCTTTGGGTCCTGAAGGTCGCAGGTTTGAGTCCCTGGGCACTACTGAGGTGCCCTTGAGCAAGGTACCGTCCCATTACACTGCTCCCCGGGCGCTGTTGGTAGCTGCCCACTGTTCCACGTGTGCACTTGTGATGGGTTAAATGCAGAGGTCATATTTCGTTGTGGTTCTTGAGTGTGTTCACAATGACAAATAGTCACTTCCACTGTCTGAGCTGCTACAGCCTTATACACCAACTCACTCTCTCAGGTCGGCTGAGACACCCAGGACAAAGCGTAAACTTAGAGGTGATCGTGCTTTTGCTGTAGCTGCTCCTAAACTCTGGAATGATCTGCCATTAGAGATTAGACAGGCCTCTTCGCTGCCCATGTTTAAATCTCAGCTAAAATCCCATCGTTTCACTTTGACTTTTGACACCTCGTGAGTTGTTGGTTTCAGCTCATTGCTAATATTGTATTCATTTATTTTAATGACTTATTTTCTTTATTTTTATTGTCTTTTATTCTTATTTATCCTTTGTACAGCACTTTGGTCCTATACTGGTTTGTAAAGTGCTTTATAAATGAAGTTGGATTGGATAAATGGTCAATTTGAGCCCGCGTAGCAGGAATGGAGGGGAACGCATTGCTTCTAGCAAACTGAGCATTTGATGTGCAGCCAGGGGAGGCGTACCAACACACACTCACAGGTTAGAGTAGTGCAGCACAATAACAGTGTACCAAACCACTTTATCAGAAACAAACTTGTGCTTCCACTCTCTGGCCACTTTATCGGAAACACCAAACTTGTCCTCCCACTGTCTGGCCAGTTTATCAGAAACCCCAAACTTGTGCTTCCACTCAGTGGCCACTTTACTAAAAACACCAACCTTGTGCTTCCACTCACTGGCCACTTTATCTGAAACACCAAATTTGTGCTTCCACTCAGTGGCCACTTTATCAGAAACACCAAACTTGTGCTTCCACTCAGTGGCCACTTTATCGGAAACACCAATCTTGTGCTTCCGCTCTCCGGCCTCATTGTTTGGCCTCTACCCCTTTCATCACTGGTCATTTTTCTGACCACAGTACCTATACTGGTTTGTAAAGTGCTTTATAAATAAAGTTGGATTGGATTGGAAAAATGGTCAATTTGAGCCAGTGTAGCTGGAAAAGGTCAATACTGTGGTAAATTGTAAAAAGAGCAGGAAATACCCCAGAATACATTAAATATGGGTTTGCCAGAGGAGGTGATGACACTCAGCGCAAAGCCCGGTGTGTGAGTGTGGAAGAAGCCTCTTTAGGCACTAAAACCATCAAAGCTAAAGCAACACTTCAAAACAAAGCGGCCCAATCTCGCTGGAAAACCACTATAGAACTTTCAGCGAAAACATGATGGGCCTTGACATTGATACATTTGTGGGCCTTAATGTTGAAAAGGTTGAGAACCATGGGTTTAGACCACAGTGCCACTCGGAAGCCCCGCCTACAGGATAGCTGATGAATTTCATAACTCAAATACAAGGAGTAAGAACACAAGGACAACCATGTTGGCGCCTTCCAGACAGTAGAGTTTGACTATGACGGCCTTGGCGATTCAGTCAGTCTAGTCGTTGGACATCAGACATGATTATTCTCCTGCAATTGAACTTTGAGTTGAATGATTCTAGCCTACAATACAAAGACTGAGGCATGGAGAATGTGCATTAAACACCAAAAACTCTCGGTGCAGAGGCCTAGACTCTCCAAAGACGGAGTTGTTGAGGTTAGGCCACGATAGCTTGAATGACTACATTTAAAATTAAATGACCATAGCTCACCAACCTTGTGCTTACACTCAGTGGCCACTTTATCAGAAACACCAAACTTGTGCTTTCACTCAGTGGCCACTTTACTAGAAACACCAACCTTGTGCTTGCACTAAGTGGCCACTTTATCAGAAACACCAACCTTGTGCTTGCACTAAGTGGCCACTTTATCAGAAACAAACTTGTCTTCCCACTGTCTGGCCAGTTTATCAGAAACACCAAACTTGTGTTTCCACTCTCTGTCCTCATTGTTAGGCCTCTACAGTGATTTTGCTCACATCCACTCAGTAGCTCACTGAGTGTCCTGTCTCCTACATATTCAGCTTTATTTAAATAAAAATAAATAAATAAATGAATAATTGAATAAAATTTTTATAAATACTAATAATAGCTGATGGGTGTGGGGGGGCATTGACCGTGACATTCCAGGCTAAAGGACTATGGACAGTATGCAAACTATAACACACACATTGTCACTGACCCCATCAATATTCATTGTGTCGGCCACTGACTGGTCACTTCAAAGCTCTAACACTTTAGTAATCAAACCACATGAAATTTCAGGAATGTTTCGGTCACCTGTACGTAGCCAACCCCTAAGTCTATAAGCTCCTTTTTAAGAAATGTTAATTATTTATTTTGAAATTTCTTATCATCTCTAAGAATAGGCCGCCAAAAATATATATTTTAATTATTTTAAATTTTATTTAAATTAATTTAAATAGTTAAAAAAACATGTTAATATGAACAATTTCCATAATTTTCTATTTTGCTCCAATTTTTAACTTTCCACCCCTAATTTAGTTGTTTTCGGTTCCACCCATGTGTCAGGTTCCTCCCTCAGTCAAACGATACCACCAGCACTGGGAGGGTGAGTCATGTGAAGTCAGCCTCCACCTCTTTTACAACTTCTACTAATGCAGCTTCACTGGACAGTGTGACACCCACAACCTTCCGATGGTAAGGTCAGTACTTTAGACCACTGGACCATCCAGGGAATTTATCCAGGGTCATGTGGAACTGGTGATACTGTAAGAGGAATCTGTCAGACTCTCCTGTCAGGTTGAGTAATGGGTTCTGGTTGGTTGATTGGTGGGTTTTCGAAAATGATGTTTATGTGGATCAAGATTCTCTGAAAACAGGGGAAAAGCTGAGAGTCTGCCATGTCCTGTTGAGCGCTAACGGAAGACAGAGCTCTGTATCTCTGACACCACCGAGTCTGGCCTACATCCTCCAGGCTTAAAGCAGCAGGAGGCTTTATGGTGAGTGGTTGGTTGAAATGTAGGGGTCGTGGGGAGCGGGAATGGAGGGGAACGGATTGCTTCTAGCAAACTGAGCATTTGATGTGCAGCCAGGGGAGGCGTACCAACACACACTCAAAGGTTAGAGTAGTGCAGCACAATAACAGTGTACCAAACACTGGCCACTTTATCAGAAACAAACTTGTGCTTCCACTCTCTGGCCACTTTATCGGAAACAAACTTGTGCTCCCACTCTCTGGCCAGTTTATCGGAAACACCAACCTTGTGCTTACACTCAGTGGCCACTTTATCAGAAATACCAAACTTGTGCTTTCACTCAGTGGCCACTTTACTAGAAACACCAACCTTGTGCTTGCACTAAGTGGCCACTTTATCAGAAACACCAACCTTGTGCTTTCACTCTCTGGCCACTTTATCGGAAACAAACTTGTCTTCCTACTGTCTGGCCAGTTTATCAGAAACACCAAACTTGTGCTTACACTCAGTGGCCACTTTATCAGAAACACCAACCTTGTGCTTCTACTCGCTGGCCAATTTATCAGAAACACCAACCTTGTGTTTCCACTCTCTGTCCTCATTGTTAGGCATCTACAGTGATTTTGCTCACATCCACCTCAGTAGCCGAAGGCCAAAACATTCATGAGCAACTGGTTTAACTGTTTAAGAAACACTCCCCCGCTGAATGCATGCAATAGAAATAATAACCGGCGTCCTCCACAGATCGGGGAGTTGTGTTCGCAGTAGTTTTACAGAGGTGTAGTAGTTTTACTTCTGACTGACTTGCTCAATATTGAGTGCAGTATCGTATCACCTGCCAGATCCCTGAGAGAGACCGTTCCAACCGAGATGCACAGAGCCATTGATCTGTAGTCACTACCTTTGCAGAGTAACGTCACGTCATATGACTTAAAGGAGTGGTGGTGGTAGAAGTAAAAATTTTAAGTCGTGGGGAGTGTTTTTTAAACAGCTAAACCAGTTGCTGCATAAATGTTCTGGACACTCTAGAACTGGCCTGTGAGACTGCAGAGCCTCAAATTTGAGGTTTTAAAAAAAAAGCAGATTCAACACATTCGTTTTAGGCCAGTGTGAATAGAGACGGTGACCCCAACACGATTTATTACAGGTTTACAGCACAAATGTATCTGAAATCCTCCTAAAACCACTGAAGAACTGAAGTCTTGGTGCCCTGCTGAATGCCATGGGGAGGTGTGGGGGTGGGGTGGCCTAGTGGTTAGGACATTGCGCTGGGGACCTGAAGGTCGCAGGCTCAGGCACTACTGAGAAACCCTTGAGCAAGGTACTGTCCCACTACTGTGCTCCATGTCTTGGAAGTCGCTTTGGATAAAAGTGTCAGCCAAATGAATAAAATGTAAATGGGTGGGGGGGGGGTGGGGGGGGGTGCTGGTTTGACGTGTGTTAGATTTGTTGTACAGCGCTGCAGGACAGAGAGTGTGTGTTTGCCAGTGTGTTCTGCTGTTGAGTGAACTGCACTGCGTTGGCTGTGTGACGTGTTCTGTGTGACTTATTCACTGATCCACGTTCACATGTAAAACAGTGAAAATATAAAGCTCTGAGTGTAAAGACGAGGACGTAGCGATTGTAACACTCAACTCTCATCCTGTTGTCGTATGGAGAGTTAGAACGCGGTGCAACGTTCAACGTTTAATGTTCCAGATCCCAGTGGAGGCCTAGTGCTGAGGACATTGGCCTTGGGACCTGAAGGTCACAGGTTCAAGTCCCGGCCCAGGCACCACTTAGATTTCCTTGAGCAAGGTACGGTCCACGTGTGCACATGTGATGGGTTAAACGTTGCGGTGCTTGAGTGTGTTCACAATGATGAAGAGTCACTGTCACTACACCATGTAGCGCTACGTGCTAAAAGCTTAAGCACCTTCATGGAAGCCCACCTTCTAACAGCACACCAGCAAGGTGTGTGTATGGAGGGGGAGGTTCTAATAAAGTGGCCACTCATTTGATCGGGTTATTGTGCTTTTGCGGCGGCCACTTCAGTTCCGAAGCCGTTCTAGGACCGTCCTGTCTGCAGAGGCTCTGGCTGGGGTTCCTTCTCATAGGTGCTGATGGTTTTCTGAACCATGGGATTTATGCCAGAAAGAGAGAATTCAATTTTACACTTGTGTCTACAGTTTGACACGTTGGGAATAATTACGCACCTAATAGTGTGTGAATCTGCAAATCACAGGCAGCGGTGGCAAAAAAAAAAAGAAAAAAGCCGGTAGAACAGAAGCTTTCGCATTTTTCCATTCGCAGTCGGAGAAACAGCCAGAGCTACTGCTTGTGTGTCCCACAGGGCTCCTGTGTGTGATTGTGAGTGAGAGAGAGAGCAAGAGAGACTGTGCATTGTGAAGGGAAGACTAGGAGAGTAAGTGGCGGAGAGCAAGAGAGAAGGAGAAATAAAGATGGAGGGATGGGGGCTATGGGAGATCGTGTGTGTGCTTGTGTCTATTTCCAGGCAACGCTGAGACCCATCAATCGAAGACGCGCTCGCTCTAATATGGCTGAAATAGGAGTTCGATGTCTGGGGAAATTGTTTCTAGAGGCAGATCCACCCAAGGCCTATAATAAAGCCCTGTCTATCTATCGGGTGCCCAGTTCCTCTGAGCTTCCGGGATCGTTTCTTGAAGGTGGCACCACCTGCTGAGGGGACAATTTAGAGGGAACGTTTCCAGGATACCATTAGAGTCAAATAAGCAGACGGATGCTTGAGACATCTGAAGCGCTGGTTTGGCAAAAGCTCCCGGTCAGACAGAAACACAGCCTTTGCTTTGTGGCCAGTGACCAGTTATAGATGGTGTTAACACTGGTTTTGGTCCTTTTTCATTATTGAAAATCATATATCTCCACTATACTACACCACACTATACTGTACTACACTGTAGTATACTGTACTATACTGTACTGCACTACACTTGTTGCGTTCGGCCTGAATTCGGACACTCAGGTCCCTTAAAACGTTAGGAGTCATTTTGACCGAGATCATTTCAAAATACATTCTGTGCCTAATTATCAATCAAGGCCGGACAATTTGACGCTTTATGAATAGTGACATGGTTCACACACACACATAGTAAGTTTACACATACATAGTGACATGGTTCACACACACACACACACACACACACACACACACATACAGTGTTGTGGTTTGGTATGAAGTCTTTGCCTGACCATCGTTCAGGACTCCCTTTTTTGCTTTCTCACTCGCTCGCTCGCTCGCTCTCTCTCTCTCTCTCTCTCTGTTAAATAAAACTTAAAAAAAACTAAAACTTTACAGTGTAATTCTGACCTCTCCTTAAAGACACGTCGACACTCGCCAACATCACACTATACACCACAATGCAATACTACACTATACTGTAATATACAGCACTATACTACACCACACTATACTGTAATACACTGTACTATACTGTACTGCACTACACTATACTACACAATGCAATACTACACTATAATATACAGCACTATACTACACCACACTATACTATACTACACTGTGGTACACTGTACTATACTATACTGCGCTACACTATACTACACAGTGCAATATTACATTATACTATACTATACAATGCTACTACACTATAGTGTCTTGTACTATACTGCACTACACTATACTACAGTGCTGCACTATACTACAGTGCTGCACTATACTATACAACAGTATTGTTTTTTATTGTACTACAATATATTGTACTGTACTATGCAACAATACAATGTACTACTATTCTATACTACACTACAGTATACTCTACTATGGTATGCTCTACTGTAAAAATCAGGGTTCCAGACAAAAAACATTAATTTACAGTGTGTGTTCTGTTGGTAAAAGCCTATAAAATTGCAGCAATTACAAAAAAATAAATTACATTTCGTGGCATTTTCAGTTTGGATAGTAAGTGAAGTGGCAATGTGTTAACTGTGGACACTGCGACGCCCGGTTCCAATTTACCACTCAGAATGATCCAGTTTATGTGAGGTTGTACTGAATCTGCACGTGTTAAAAATGACAAATGGCGAAAGATCTGCTTTAGTGTATATCTGAGTTAAGAGGCGTTGGTGTTGTGCCTTTTTGGATCTTCACTAAAATGTGAAAGGTCTTCACGTATTTACGGTGTGTGTAAAAAAGAAGAAGCTCATTTTGACCTTGTGTTAGCTTCTCCGGGTTTCCAGCATTCGTTCAGCCAGAAGCCGTCTTTCAAGCGCTTCTGACATCGGTGCTTATGCCTTCTCCTAATGGCAGTGAAAGCGACTCGTCATTATTGTTCCCCCATAAAAAAAAAATCTCTCATTAACACCTAAGAGCGATGAGGAGACAAAGGCTCTGCTGATGGCAGCGTTCGAGTGGCGGGCTGAGAGGCAATCACATCTTTCTCTCTCTCTTCTTTGCCTCCTTATGCTCCCCTTTGATGGTTACTGAAGAGACCTGTGATTGGGGGGCATCGCTCGTTCGCCACCGGCTTTGGAGGCTGTGTGTGTGTGTATATGGTGTTTGGGAGAAGACGGAAAACCATCACATTTTTTTTAGCCCTTCGTGAGACACTTAGCGCCTCATTTTCTTTGCTGCCGAACCGCTCCATTGCATACAAGAGAGAAGTCAGGAGGAGTCGAGTCAGTTATATTTCTGTAGCGCTTTTTACAGCTGACAATGGCAACAGGCTCCCTAAGCTGGAGGAAGAACCTCAGAAGGGGAACCCATCCTCCTCTGGTGGACACCAGATAAACTACATGGTGAAATCAGGGGTGAGGATGGAAGGTGTTCAGTACGTTGGTTGCAACTCTTCTATGTTAAAGGGCCTATTTTTCCCAGCTCTTTTCACTGGCTGTAGGCTTATAACTAGCCTACAGCTGCAACAGGCCTCCACATGGAGACGAGGGTGTGCCGAGGACCTTCAGGATCCGCAGTGGATCAGATAGGAAATCAAACGTTTGGTGCTGCGCAGCCAGTCGCCGTCAGCGGATGCACCTAAGCAGCTTTCTCTCTCATCAGTGCTGCCGTGTCTCTATTGCCCACAGAGCGATTTCATTAGTGGAATGAATCACAGATGACAAAACAAGCTGCACGCCACTTCTGTCTCAGAAGCGCTGTAAACAGCAGAGCTGGCTTCATGCATGATGATGCTGGAGTCACGTCCAGCCTGTGGTCAGTAGTGAGGGATTGATCACTGCGTGCCGCTGTTTTGATTTTGCAGATAAGTTTATAAAGATTATTATTATTATTCAGTTTTGACTGAGATTGTGTCATAGCTAGGGCAGTGGAAGCCTAGTGGTTAAGACGCTGCCTTTGGGTCCTGCAGGTCGCAGGTTCGAGTCCCTGGGCACTGCTGAGGTTCCCTTGAGTAAGGTACCGTCCCACTACACTCCCTGGGTGCTGTTGGTAGCTGCCCACTGCTTCAAGTGTGCACATGTGATGGGTTAAACGCGTTGTGGCGCTTGAGTGTGTTCACAATGACAAATAGTCACTTTCACACTGGTAATAGTAGAATGGGTCAGCCTGTGGAACTGGTGCTTTCTGTGTGATACCGTGTTTTGTATACAGTAGCTCCATGCTGCCCTTATTGTTGGATGGTTTACTGATTTGGTTTACATTTCGTAGTGGTGCACTGTGTGGTGTGTTCACAATGAAGTGAAAGTGAACACACCACACAGTGCACCACAACGAAATGTGACCTCTGCATTTAGCCCATCCATGTAGGAGCAGTGGGCAGCTGATGTGGGCGGTGCCCGGGGAGTAGTGCCCGGGGACGGTCCCCGGTGGTACTTGTACTGGTCCGGGATTTGAACCAGCAACCTGCAGATCCCGGGGGCAATTCTCTAACCAATACACCACCACTGCCCCCACAGTAGCTCTTTTATGGGTTCGAACCCCCCACACGGATTATTCATCTTTGGGTGCCCATGAACCTGCCCATCTTTGGATCACTTTTGGTAGGCACTAACTACTGCACACGCTCCACAAGACCTGTCGTTTGGGAGATGCTCAGACTCACTCGTCTAGAACATCACAATACGACCCTTGTCAAATTGGCTCAGATCTTTACGCTCCTGCTTCCAGCACATCGACTTCGAGGAACTGACTGTTCACATGCTGCCTAATGTATGCTATCCCTTGGCAGGTGCCGCTGTGACAAAATACTGACACAATCAATGTCATTCCCTCCAGCTATCAGTGGTTTTAATGTGGTGGCTGATTGGTGCATGTATGGAATGTATATGGAGATGATCCAGCGTCTCGGTGTTAATCTGCTCCGGGCCGACGGCAGGAGCTTCGCAGCTTCGCCGTAATGAAAACTCAGCGCATGGACCCGAGCGGCCCTTCCTTTCACCCTGGACTCCAGACCTCGCCTCCTCATGCGTCCGTTTGCTGTCTTATTGCAGTCATAATTCCCCCTCTCTGTCGCCGCCATAATGGCCCTCTTCTGCGCCGTCCCACCCTCGGCGGCGATAGCGAGTTCAGGACAATTTCGCGGCTCCCGGAGTGCTTTCACTTCACTTTCTTTGCTCGACCAACGAGTCTGACTGGAGTGAGAGAGACGCAGAAAGTGAGGAAGGAGGAGGGGCCGTCCGATGAGAGCGTTAATTGGCTCAGGGCTAACTTTGTGAAAAGTGCGCTGACTGTGCTTATCAGGTCAAAAGTGGTCACAGCTCAGAGTCGCAGAACTGCACCCAAACGTGGACGAAATCATTGGTGAATTATGGCCAGGGGTCACTCCTGATTGCACGTTAGGGTTAAACAGAGGGAAATTAACGTGGATATGACGTATTTGGGTCCAATTTAAAACGCCTAGGAGCTCAGAGTGCACTCGCTTACACAAGATTTGAGTGACTGTGGACTGGGCCTCATGTTTCCCTCCAAGTCTTTACCAACACCAGACTCCTGCCTTTTGTCTTTGCAGTCCTGATCTTCGTCTGTAGGCACGTCATCACATTTACAAGATCTTTTCAGTGTAAAAGCACCAATCTGTGTTGTGTTCTTGCCGTCCTGGTTGGGGGCCAACTTGCTGAAAGAATGCGTCGAAGAGCTCAGGCCCAACGACAGTTTGGACTCTGTTCTTCATAGCTTTCCACTGAGGGGTTTGGCCTTCAGGCTCATTTAGAATTACTGGCTGATGTTTCCCCTGCGGAGACGTTCCACAGATCTGTCAAAGGGCCGAAGTGACTCATGACATGACTCAAGACAGTATTGAGTCAAACCACAGGGGTTGTGGCGAGTGGCACTAAGCTTTATTACTGCCTTCGGTCAAACAAGCAGAGCCAGCAGAGGTTCTCTGCTTCGGTTCCTTTTCGTTCAGCTCTTCCTGGGGGAGAAGATCCCGACCCTTCGCCTCACGTTTACTGACAAATGCCATTTACAGCGTCTCACAAAAGTGAGTACCCCCCTCACATTTTTGTCAATATTTCATTATGCCTTTTCATGGGACAACACTGAAGATTTGACACTTTGTTGCAATGTAAAGTAGACAGTTTACAGCTTGTATAACAGTGTAACTTTGCTGTCCCCTCAAAATAACTCAACACACAGCCATTGATCTCCAAACCGCTGGCAACAACAGTGAGTACTGATGTTGGCGAGTGTGGACGTGTCTTCAAGGAGAGGTCAGAATTACACCGTAAAGTCATTTTAAAAGTTTTATTTA
>JBBPDA010083400.1:0-12142 GCA_037974385.1 Arnoldichthys spilopterus
ATATATCTCACTATTGGTCAAAGCCCTTACCTTGTCAGGCCACATTAAACTGACAAACAGGATGATGGGAAGGCCCACGGTGAAGACGTACACACCCCACAACCAGGGACGCTTTACTGTGGCCATCAGCAACCGCTCTAGAATTGCCGGCTGGAAGATAACCATGGAAAATGTATGAGTATGCCTACTGAAAAATTATAGTCTCCTTGGGAAGTAGTCAGACTCAGGAGGAATGGAGGGGTAAATCAATAAGTAACATATATAATGGTCTAGACACTGACATGCATTTCCATGGAATGCTTACTGTCTGTCTCTGTCCCCAGGTATCTTTTGTCCATTGTTGGGCCATCTTTAGGTTGTCACTGAGCAAAATGTTGTCAAATAGCACATCTCCAGTGAGGGACCACAGTTCGAATCCTACTGCACCTATTGGACTCATTCTGAACGGCTGAGGGTCTTCAAAGTAAGCTGGGTTAGGGATCATCTGTGGCTGCCACTTCCCCTAACAGAGCAATAATTATGAGTTATGATAAATGGTTTGGCCAATAGGTTTACAATGGAGCTATTAGGCTAATGTAGTGAACAAGTAACAGAAACTTTTAGTCACAGTAGATTATACCATAACACAACAGTATTAACATTCTGCAATCCATAAAATTAACCAAAATACAGACAAAATTTTACTTTTATGATGGCTGTTACTAGCTATGGAGCATGTTTTTGTATGGTACTTACATCATAATGTCAGAAAACAAATAACCAAGTCTCTTTCAATTACATAACATGATTTGAAGCAAGTGTGATGATTTTAGACGTTCTGTTAGCACAATGCCAAATGGGAGGGTAATCTTCTATTTCTTCTATTACTTAGCTATAAGAGCCTCCAGGGCAAAACATAAACATCATCTCAGTTCATTACTGCTTGTTATGACTGATGAACTTCATCTGGGGTAGTGGGAAAACTGGGTGAATTAGATTTTGTCCTGTATAATTACATTAAGAACAAATATCAGATATAGACATAGTTTTGTAATAGATCAAGAAGCTTATTAAGTAAGCAGTGGGAGTTTACCTGGTAACTGGGGTTTTCAATCAAAGGTGCTTTCCACTTTCCCTTGTATGCTGGGTTAGGCACCATGGGAGGCTTCCATGGCCCACAGCCTGCAGCCTGCAAACAGGCAGGGTTATCAATAAGAGGAGCCTCCCACTCCCCATCCATCTCCACAGACCTGTTTAACCAGTTGCATGTAAAACACAGATTAAGACTGAAACCTGTAGGGAGAACAGCAAAGACATTAGCTAACAAAATGATTTTATCATCAAAAATGACCAAAATATTAATCCTTTACTAGGCTAATACCTGCCTCAACCCACAAATGAAATGAACCAAGGACATTTTTCAACAATCACTTAATGTATATGTGGTGTATGATCAACTCCGAGACTTTGGCAAAGGTTTTACTCAATAGCAGCTGAGCCACAGTAACATGGATCAATGTGGAAATGGAGGCTTATTTTTGTCACTGTAAAGAAGAATATAACACTGCAGTTATGTGCAATAGTCTCTGAGTGAGCATGTGCACATGTTCAAAATGCTGATTTCTTTTATTTTTTTATAGTAACAATAAAAGGCACCTTAATTGTAAAGTACATTCCTATGCATGTTTTCTTGCAATAGTTGTGAAATAAACAATTTTTTTTAGCTTATCTAAATGAATATGACAACTGAGAAATCATGTCATTAAGACAAAAAGAAGCTAAACAGATAAAAAAAAAGTACTTTTTAGCCTCTATATTAAAGTGTTAAAGAATAAAAGCAGTAGGGATACATGTAAAAGCATAATATGAAAAAAACAGTCAACAAAAAATTATTGGTCTGAAGAAAAGACAAAATAAGCTCAGGATTAGGCTTAAGCCACCCTGAATGTTTACATATTATACAACTAGATATTGATTATTTTAATTGACAATTTATATCTACACTGTCACAAGGTAAAGAGAGAATTTGGGGAAATGAAGGCTAGTGAAAGAGAGAACTGACTCATGACAGCAGTCATGTGTGCAGTAGATGTAACACACCAGTCATGTGGAGGCTGAGCTTCTGGGTCTCGGACAAAAGGCTCTTCCTCCTCTATCCAGCCTGCAGGTCTCTGCACTCTGGGATCAGCAATGAATTGAGGGGCTTTCTCATCCCTTCACACATAGATTGAATTCCATTATTTTTCACACTTCCATTATTTTTCACACTAAAATAATGCAAAAATAAAATATGCTAAAATTAAAATATTAAACTGAAAAATGATCCATTTGTAAAAGTTTGAATACCCCAGTCCAATTACATATTTAACAAAGGGAGTGAGTTTGCACATCCTCTACAGGGAACATACTATATGGCATATTATAGTTCACATGTTCTACATAATCTACATAACTTAGAAAATAAAAAAAAACATCATTTGACCAGGGGTGCCTTAAGTTTGCATATGACTGCATATTGTTTCTTGAATCATAATTGAACTAAATCTCTGTGAGATTTACAACTCTATTCCAAATGGTACAGGGCATTCAGATTGGTTTAAAGTGAAATGCGTAATTCTGGACAGCAGTGGTGAGAGGAACTAGATGTCCGTAATGGAAGCTGTTGCATATAACACATATAAATAAGCTACTTGATGCCTTAAACATTATTTCATGATGGTTTGGAAAGAAGGGGTGCATGCAGGGTGTTAGAAGTCAAAATAGTAATCAAAGGTTATTCTTTGGATTTGCCAGTATTTTATGATTATCAGCATTACATGAAAATATAAACATTCTCCTTTCATAGCCAACAAAAAATTTTAGGGTCTTTAGAAGTGTTTCATATTTTTGTCATGTGTCATTGATTTGAATCTAAATGCAGCACAAGTAACAGTAACTGTTCAGTAATAGCAGCCCTTCTTTAAACATACCAGTCATGAGGTTTTGTTGCTTTTGGGTCAGGAATATGACGTCTGTCATCCCAGTCGCTGGGTTTTACATCTTTCGGATCCTCAGTCTCACAAGGAGGCACTACTGGTGGATCCATGTCTTCTAACAGACTACCCTTCTTGACCAGTGTTTGGTCAATAAGAATTTCAAAGGTGTTGTCTGGATATAAATCTGAAAAACAGGGTTGTTCCAGGAACTGGATGAGAAGTACTAGCCTTGATTTGACTTGAATCTAAATTATGCTGTGAGGGAAGATGGTAAGTGGAAGTTAGGAACGTTAGGAAAGACAAAGAATATAAGCTTTAATCAAAAAACTGCATATACACCATGCACACTGCACACAGTGGTGCTTTTTTTATTTCTATATTGCTACATATGACCTACAAAAATCATCAGATTTCCTTACAGCCTACCCATGTACATGGTCACACTGGATCTAGTATTATCTTCCGATCTTACTATTGAGGATATTGTATGAAAGGGGCCTAGTTTTTCAGATCATATACAGTGATTTTTGAATTACTAGCTTCTAATCAATCCAAAGAGTCTTCATGAGTATGTAGTACTTGTACAATTTCATCTCAAACAGCCTCCGGTTTTGCTTGTATTTTTAATATTTTGTCCACCAACCCTGTTAGAGATTCTTCTCTTCAGGTAGGCATTAAGGAACTCGTCTCTTATTTTAACTCTGCCTGCTCAGTTACCTTGTACTAAAAGATGGCAGTTTAAATGTAAACCATACTCATCGTTAACTGATGCTGTCTAAGCACTAAGGAGTAAATGCAAAAAGGCTGAGCGGAGATGGGAAAAGGATAAGTCACAGGTGTCTTTTGAGAACTTAAAAACGTCCCCTTGCAATTTGATTGATCAATTAAATGAATCAATGAGTCAATAAAATCAGCAAGAACAGAATACTTTTCTAATGTTATTTTTAAAAATGTAATGGACCAAAGGTTCTATTCAATATAATCCATTCTGTAATAAATTATGCTTGTGGTCTAGGTATTGACCCCCCACCTGAAATTTGAAAAGATTTTTTTGTTTTTCTGAGGTAGAACTGAACATATTAGGGCTGATGTTATACCTTGCACTTTAGAATCATTCTCAGGGAAGACTTGTTCCTTCATATTTTGAACTTTTGTACCATACTCATTGAACATATTGAACACTGTGCAGGTATAAGGGAAACCACATTAATATGGTTTACATCTTGCCTTAACTCTTTTCTGGTTAGTTATTCGGTTGAGACCATTTTGAGTCCCTATATTTTTTACTAAAACATGCACTGAGCTTAACTCAACCTGACTGTTCCATTTCTACCACTTGATTTAGGTCAGTCATGGTCAAAATAATCTACTGGATTTCACTCTGTATTTAATTAGTAGACCTGTTTCAGTGAGATGATAGACAAGGCCATCCTGGTTGCATGTGGACAAACATTTTATGGATCTTTTTAGAGTTTTATGAGAAAAACAAATCTCGACTGTTTGATAGAGGCCTTTATTTAAAAAAAAACTATGGGGTTGCTTAAATAAAAAAAAACAGAATTATTATAATAAAATAAAACATTTTAAATTTATTAATAAATAATAATTATTATCATTTTTTCATTTTTACCATTTTTCTTAGTGTGGACATTAAAGAGTTAAGAACAGATTATTTATTAACATTGGTAACTATTTTTCTTGAGCTGCTGTAACCCTGGGGTTCCCCAAGGTTAGATTTTGGGACCCAATTATTTTGTAATTATATCTGCTACCACTGAGACAAATAATTAGAAGACATCTCATTTCACTGTTATGCTGATGATATCCAGCTATATGTTCCTTTAATGCCTGATGATCCATCTTCATTAGAGAAGTTGATGGATTGTCTAATAGACATTAAAGCCTGAATGGTTAACAGTTTCTTGCAGTTGAATGAAACTAAGTCAGACATTATTTTAGTTGGCTCTCCCAAAGTGTCCGTGCCTTTTGTGCAAGATCTAAATCATCTTGCACCATTCAGGGCTCAGATTTAAAAACAGATTTCAGCAGTGGTTAGAGGTAGGTTGTATCTTAGGAATATAAAAAAAAATCTCGTTTGGTGATTTAGAAAAGGTCATACATGTGTTTATATCATCTTGGTTAGACTATTGTAATTCTTTGATCTTGGACTAAGTTACTCACTGTCTCACTGGTGCAAAATGCTGCGGCTCAAGTTCTCGGTAGTGTAAAAAAGGCTGTATTACTCCAATTTTAGCTACATTACATTGGTTATTAGTTCATTTTAGGATCTAGTGTAAAATATGACTTGTTTTTAAAGCTCTTAATGGACTGGGTCCTATATACATTATTGTTTTTCCCACACTCTGCTTCTATTAAAAAACAAAGGGCAACCTGAATTTGCGATTGCTGCTCCAAAGCTATGGAACAGTTTACCCAAAGACATCAGAGGTGCTTTTTTTACTGGCAAATTGGAAAAACAAAGCTAAAAACTCTATATGTTAGCATTTGACAACAGATGATGTGGTCAATGATGTGATACATGTTTGTGTGCTTAATGTATTGTGTATTTTTGCATCTTTATTTTTATGTCTATTTTTTATTTTTACTTATTTTCTATGTTCTATAAATGTGCTCTATAAATAAATGTTACTTACTTACTTACTGTACCACATATGGAAAGCAAAGGTTAACATACTTTTGCCACTCACAAATATTTGATTTTGGATAATTTCCCTCAACAGATATAGGCCAAGTATAATATTTATGTGTCACTTCTTTATTTTGTTCTCAAATATGATGCAGAAATAGAGAAACTTCTAAAGGGTTTACAAACTGTCCAGCACCACTTTAGACACACCGGGGTTTTCTGCCTAATGTTTGAATGCCACATCTATATACTGTTGTACTGTTGTACTGTCAGTAATCACATATAAAAGCTGGTGTTTGCCTGAAACCCATAGTAAATGTTGTACATTGCAGTTAACTGCCAGGTACTGAACAGCATGAGTAAAGGACTGTAAGGGAACAGGTAGGACCCCCTGCAGTGGAAGGGGGACTACTGCCCCCCAGTGGTCGTCGCCGGTCTCCATCCCCCGAGTACTGACTGGCACAACCTAATCCAGGTGCGGCTGGTTAGGCCCCTCATCACTTGGCAATATAGGCAGGGCCGGGACACGGAGAGAGCACGGAGGATACTCGTTGTATGCTGTCGAAAGGCGACGATTGTAGGTTCAGTATCGAACGTGCAGCACCAAATAGGCGCTGCTTAGGAAGTACTTAGTTGTAGGAACAGTATTGAACATGCAGCACCAGGTTGGTGCTGCTTGGAAAGCGCTTAGCTAAGCGTTGCATTATAGGATACGGTATCGAACTTTACACAAACTGAGCTGAGCCTAGCTCCAGCGAAGGCAGTTGCTACCGAGCGCCCCTAGAGGCTTTCTCCTACCGAGCGCCGGAGCGCCGGTTCCTGTGTTGCTGGCTTTTGCAAATAAAGACTCTTTGTTAACCGTACTGGTTTCCAGACTCACCTCCATTCGTGACAAGGACACAAAACAAAAAAATTTAAACAATATTTTCAAAGGATTATAATGCTTATCAAATGGTAATGTCCCTGTTTCATTATGTTTTAAAAATATTGCTAAAAGTACAGCTAACAGTAAGGCAGTGTCAAGATATACTAGTATTACTAGATATACTGGGTTAAATGCAGATTTTGCTGTGATGCTTGAGTGTGTTCACAATGACAAATAGTCACTTTCACTTTTATCCATCTATTTATTGCCCAGTAATAAATAAAAAGATAATAAAAAATATTATCTTCCAGGGAGATTCCCTATAGGTCCAGTTGTTTTAAACTTTTTCATTATTGCTGTTACGATAGATACCAGCATTTTCACATGTGTAGCAATTGTTTAAAGGCAATGCCTGATTTAGAATCAAAATCAGAATCAGAAAACATTATTGATCCCGGAGGAAATTGCTTAAGAAGGTCAAAACACACTTTTGTCTCATTTCATTTGCACATTTCCCCATGGTGATGAATAATTAAGGGCATTTATCCTCTGTCACCCCCTATTTATACCCCACTGAAAATGGAATATGTGAATGATCTTTAGTAGTATTATGCAATTATACAACTTACTCTATGTGAGAGACAGAATTAGGGGGGAAATGTTTGAAGTATTGCATGTTGTAAGTGTAATGCATGTTAATGCAATTTTATCCCAGATTTAGGGCCTTTACACTGCACTGTTGTTGAAACTTACTGAGAGTGTAGAGGTGAGGATTGCGGTCGTTGAAATAGTCACTCAGGTCAGATTCAGGCTGTCGAGCATGTTTTTCCTCATACGTCCCGGTCAGTGGATTCCGGTGGCGAAAGATGAAATGCACTTTGTAAGTACTACCACACTTGTCTGGACCAAACATAATGGTGTATGGGGTGGCATCACTGAACTGACTCTAAAATGATTTTCCAAAAAAAAAAACACAGACAAATGATGACATATTAATGTACATCAATTTAAGTAATGTAAATGCTTTAAATAAACATAATGCGAATAATTTTCGTCAACAAATGGAATCCCTTAAATTCAAAGGATTATTTTACCAAAAACTCAAATTTACATAATTTTCCCCTCACCTCAAAAATAATTCATCAAGCAAGACCTAATCATTTGTATCTAACATGTAATAGAAGCTTATAGCCCAGTTGACCAGTTTAAAAGGCTCATACAATAGCAAAACTTTTTTTTTCTTGTTTTATTAAAATAGTTTCATTTAGTTTCTTAACACTCCCTAATCTATAAAGAGCATATATGGAAATTAAGCTGCAAAAACAACTCTATTTAAATACAGTGGCTTCATGATGCCACAAAAGAAACATATCTATCTTTTCAGCCTACTACAGTTTAGCTCTAGAGTGATGTCTGAAGGAATGTTGATATTTCAGGTTTTACTGCTTTTTGAATGAGGAACAATACATGGTAGCCAATAAGATCATATACACAAAATGGTATTAAAAGCCTAGTAAACAGTCAATTGAAGTGTAAAGGATAGAGAGGAACTGAAAAAATTGTTATGTTAAAATGAATTATGACTGTTTTTTGTAATATATAACACATACAAACAAAAACAAAAGAAATCATACCAAACGAAGTTCATCTGAATGAGAGAGCAACTTTATGTAGGCTCCACCACAGTCAATGCCCTTTTGGAAGAGAACCTCATACCTATGAAGAGGTCACGGTTACATATTTAGTTATGGATTAAATGATATTGAGATATGATTTATGAGGATGAATGACATAGCTTACTGCAGACAGAGGGGTTTGTCTGTGAAGTGAAACACTGTGCGTAAGTACGCAGCAATAGCATGATGGCGACCTGGAGATTTGAGCAAAAGGCCCTTATTCCCTGGTAACGCTTGATTCTTGGGCTCTTCTACAACCCACTCTCCTAAAACAGAAATACCAGAACAACCGCACTCCTTTTGCTTCAAAGATAGCACATGCAAAGTGATAAAACTATGGCTTTTATCATTAGACAATTTCACAAACGTTTTTCTACATCACCAGAAAATTGCAGAACAGACACTTAATCATAGCACAGCTCCACACTTACCATCATATTTGTAGATGTCAGTATCCCCTTCTTTCAGTGCCCGGGACAGAACCCACTTTCTTCACCACGGACATAGAAATAAGATGTGTATTATTCATCTTACACTAACAAATGATGGCTAAAACCTAAATTCCATGTTTTATTTTATTATGTGTGTAATAGACACTAATAAGACAGATAGGGAAAGAGTTACCTATCCAAAGAGTTTGCATCAAATGTTTCTGCAAAATAGGCCTCAGTTGGAGCAGTGACATATCTGTAAACACTCTGACAGGATTAAAGGATTGTTTTTTATTAGGAAAATAATTATAAATATACTGAATAATATAATAGAATGTTATTATTATTATTATAATTATTATTATTATTATAGATACACCGATATGGGATTTGTAAAAAAAAAAAAAAAAGTGAAAATTACTTTAAAAAAAGATTAGAAAAATATAACTTGCATATAACATTGTAACATACACTTACTTCTATAAAGTTAAAAATCAGGTAAAATAAGGAGAAATTAAAGCATGTTTTCACTGTATTGCAGGATCACCTAAGCAACCTGCTCTCCTTGAGGGCAATGAATGCATTATTAAATATTGATTTAAAATATCAATCAGATCCAAACTGATATTTAATGTGAATCTGTCCTGTGCTGATAATATTTACAACAAATATCTGCTGGTTTTTATTAATAATAGTAATAGTGGTAATACTATAAATCACTTATTCTTGATTAGACATATAGTTGATAAGACTGATTTGGAAACACTGACCTGGTCCTCCCTGGTGGGAAAAAAAGTCAAACACAAACATAAACCAGCAAGCATCCCCTGCAGGCTGATCATATCTGTTACACCAGAGGGTCCGAGCTGCGAACCGACTTCAGTTCAGTCTGTTGGGGGGAAACAGCCAATTTCCTGAACTGTCGTTTTCTGAGTATTTCCCACTTTTCCGTCTTTCGTCCTTGTATTGCAAGAGAAGCGGCAGTTTATGGGCTAGCGAGCGGTAACTTTTTACAGAAGCACATCAGATGACGAGCAGAACACCGAAAAGATGTATTCCTTTATTTCATCGTACGTTTGCTCGGTTCTGCTAGTTATCGTGCTTTAGTAGAAGTCGGTAGAAGCTTCCTGAATGCTCAAGCTCCTTAAAAGTGGACTTTGGTCAATAGCCTATTCATCTGCACACGGAGGAAACGTGAAGGAAGTATCTATCGCCAGCTGAACGTCCATTCCCGGTTTCCTTCCTTGAAATTAAGTAAATGAAATATGAAAAAAGTACACTGTTCTTATTATATTGTAATTTCAGCAGTGCTGCTTATCGGTGTCCTGCATGGATTAATATCCAGACTTTTAAACAGGCAAGGTTAATGTTAATTATAGTTGCAGTGTCATTTACGTTTAAATATTTACAATCTGTGAGGTTGTTTCGTTTTTTAGCTCACCCCTTTTTAAGGCTAGGTGAAGTCAAAATAGAAGGTGGTCTGCAGTTTGGGCGGTATGCATTTGTGCACATCTTAGAAAAACACAAAGTTTTTCATCAGGTGCTTTTCTGTAGAGGTAACCGCAGCACACGCTACAATAAGCAACTGAAGTTTTACAAAATAAGAGCCTTCACAGACCCATTATCACGGATAAACAAAATTCCCTCACATTTTTTGATGTCGTGTATAATTCTTGTTAAATCTTCCAAAAACATAATTTTCATAAAATTGTTTTTGTCATGTGATAACTTTAGCATGCCCTGATTTAGAGATTTTTAGATTTAAAAAATTAATACTTAAGTTTTTGCAAGTTCCAATAAGATTTGTATACTATTTTGGGATAATTATTATAATATACTATTGAACACTACACAAATACACAAAATAATTATTACTATATGAAAATACAACAGGCATATAATCCAGAGATAAAAATTTTGTAGATTGCTACATTACATGTTATATTGCATTATACAAACATTTATTGGTTTCCTACTGTACTACTAAAATAGTTTATTTCTTAATATTTTGTATAGCAAAACACAGACTTTAAAAGTAATGTACAATGTGCATGATGTTATATGTTACTGGTTAAGTTTAGCTTTAGGTTTACTGGTGGTGATGCCAGGCAGTTACTATGATTTAGAATTAGCATCCTTATAAAAGATCAAAATTGATCTTATACTAAAAATAATTAGAGAAATCTAACCTTTCAGTGAGGCCCGGTATGCACTCTGAAAATTACAGTGACTCTTATCCAGTGTTTTTTTTTTTAAATCAGTGTTATTAATTGAGTTTCTCCCTATTTTTTAAAGTAACAGCCCCTATTCCCCTAGATTTGCAACACTAGGTTTGATATCACCAGAGGAATAGATCACAACTGAATGGTCCTGTTAGAACTAATCATCTAATGTTAATACTCAATTCAGTAATACTCGTGGGGCTGAATGCAGTCAAATAGTCAAAGCATCATCAAAGTGGTCAAACTGCCATTATTCAACTTCACTGCTGTGAACTGCAAATGCCATGATCATATGCAAACCCCATTTCTAGAAATGTTCAACATTTTGTGAAATGCAAAAGAAAAGTCCTAAATTAGTCCTCTTTAACCTTTAGTTAACTCCTTTAAATATAAAGAAATTACTTATGTTTAACCTAATTGCATTTTGCAAATATAAATGAAATTAGCATGAAAATTGATGCTTCCAACACACACAAAAAACCTGGACATAGACAAAATATGTGCGAGACGTGTATAGAAAATTAAACATACACTGTTTTGATTCCATAATAACCATGTGAACTGGTAACAGGTGAGGGCACACGATTAGGTATAAAAGGGGCATCCACCAAAAGCTTGCCAAAAATGTTTGCGTGAAAAGATGGGTTGTGGCTCACCAGTTTGTACTTTTTGAGAATTGTCTGTCAGTCAACATTCTCAACAAAAGATTGAAAAGAATTTTGGTCTTTCATCATCTACAATACATAACATTTTGACAAAAGTCAGATCTCAGTCTGGAAACCACTACTAAATGTTGTATGAGGGTGCATCACCCACCACAGTTTTCACTCTTTACAGACTTTTATATGTGTGAAGGAGGCATATATTGGGATTTTGGCAAAATGTATACTGCCATCAAGGTAACGTCTTTTCCTGGGAACCCCATGGTAATTTCAACAAGACAGTGTCCAGCCTTGTTCTGCACATGCTACAGCATTGTAGGAAAAAATGTATGGAGCTTCGTGAAAAAGAGATTCATACAACGGCCACCACAGACTGCTGAGCAGCCTAAGTCTTGGTTAAAAAAAGAATGGCCAAAAAATCCATGTGCAAACTGTAACATTTGTATCCTCAGTTTCAAAGCAATTAAAAAGTTTCATTGAAAAGAAAGATGATGTTAAACAGTGGTAAACATGGCCCTTTTCCAACTTTTTTTGAGTGTGGGGCAGGCATCCAATAATCCAATGGTTTATATTTACAAAGTGTATTTAAGTTGCTTCATGAAAACATTAGAAATCCTTTGTTCGTACAACCCCACATCAAAACAATTAGGCATGGTATGGAAAACACAAATAAAAAAGATAGTAG
>JBBPDA010083462.1:0-12140 GCA_037974385.1 Arnoldichthys spilopterus
AGAGAGAGAGAGAGAGAGAGAGAGAGAGAGAGAGAGAAAGAGAGAAAAAGAGAGAGAGAGAGAGAGAGAGAGAGAGAAATAGAGAAAAGAGAGAAAGAGAGAGAGAGTGAGAGAGAGAGAGAAAAAGTGAGAGAGAAAGAGAGAGAGAGAGAGAAAGAGAGAGAGAGAGAGAAAGAAAAAACTGATATATTTAATATGTCCTAAAATGAAACCTAAAAAAAGTAAAAAAACGTACCTAATGAACGATAACAGCTGGTTATATAAGTTAAGCTACAGGAGGATGAGTTGTAGAGTCTGACGGCCATAGGAAGGAAGTAAACCTGCCTGACTGATACTGAAAATAATTTGCTAAATCAGGATTTTGTGATTTAAACATACTTCTTTATCTTTTTTTTCTATCTAGGTCAGCAAAACTCCATCCAAACTCGTGTGACACCTTATCTAAACATTAATGTACGGCATAAGCATAATAGGGAAGTGAAAGGGACGTAAATGCATAACATTCTCAAAAAACGAATATTTTTATTTTTAAACAACCGTGGATAAATATGAAAGTAAACAGGAAAAGCTTTTTGAGATTATTTGGATACACATTTCAGAAAAGCCTAAGCAATGCTATTCGGGCCAGGCCTAAATACAGACAGGCACAAAACATTATAAAGCACTGTTTATGTGGCTGTTCAGTTCGGACTCCTTATAGCCGTGTATACCTGGAATAAACTCACCTCCCCCACTCTATAAAAAGCCCAAATTGAACATTGCCTCATAGTGGTTTGTGCCCAAGAAATGATGCCATTTGAATGATGCCACTCATCTCGTAGAACCTCATATTTAAGGATGATGAAACTGTTTATATTCCTGTGCAGTGCGATTAAGTGCATAAGGTGTGTTGCTTTCTACGTCAATCACAGGGATTTTAGTGAATCTATACTAGGTGGGTGACTCCATTCCAACTGACTTCAGGCCTCACAGATCATGTCATAGCTTTTCTAAAAAAAAAAATAGGAAAACAAGTCTCCATATAATCAGGCAAATTTTAATATTGTGCTCCAAATAATTTTTTTTTGTTATGAATAATGGAGGGTATGCATTGACATCATTACCCCACAAGAACATGCCCCCTTAGCTGGACTGAGTGGCAAAAACATGCTGCACCAGGGCCACCTTTCGTAGGGGAAACTGAAACCGGGAGTAAAACAAATGATTATCTGCTTAAATTGAAGGCAGTTGGGCTCGACTGTGATCCTTACAACTTACCAAAGAGCCAGTGGACCGCGGACACTGACATGTGGTCCGCTTCGTAAAAAGAAATTTCTGGTTGAATCTATTTGTAGAGTCGATCACACAGCAGCTCTTTCCCATTTTAGATTGCTTTCGTATGTTTTTGGGGCATTCAAGAAAAATTAAAAATTAAATTAGGTTAAAATAGTTCAAGATCTTTCGTTGTGTCGGAGAAATGAGGTTCAAAAAGTCAGTTTTTACTCACAACATGGCTTCAAATACTAGATGCAGAAATAACTAATGCATAGATTTGATGAAATTGTAGAAATGTTATATAAAACCTATATTTCATAAAATTAAATAATTTTATATATATTATTTCCTGTAATGTGTTGAGCCTCCTGTTCTGGATGAACCCTGCCTTGGGCCCGTAGTCAGCTGGGATTGGCTCCAGCTTCCCCACCACCTGAAATCAAAGAAGCGGTTTAGAAAAATGGATAGACGGATATATATCATTTTTTTCTGCTGAGTTCAGTTATTTCATAAGCTGTTAAACTTAATTATTTGATTTATGTGATTTGGAAAGTAAAAAATAAAATTGTAAAGTGTAATGTGAAGTTTCATGACTAAAAAAAGTATTTTCACAGGGTTATATTTTAGATACAATTTTTGCTTGAATCTTTTAGACATTTAGTGAGTTGGCATGGAGTGACCCCTTTACATTTTATATGCACCGATCAGCCAAAAACAGCAAGGCCACCTGCCTAATTTTGTGCTATCAAAACAACGCTGAATCCACAAGACCTCTGAGGATGCATTGTGGTATCTGGCAACAAGCAGCAGATCCTTCAAGCCCTGTAAGCTGAGAGATGGCATCTCCAAGGATCAGACAAGTCCACCACATCTCACAGATGCTCGATCGGATTTAGATCTGGGGAATTTAGAGGCCAAGTCAACACCTTGTGTTGTGATGTTCCTCAAACTGTTCCTAAAGAATTTCTGTAGTGAGGCAGGGGGCCTGATCCTGCTGCATTAGGTAACACAACTGCCATGAAGGGGTGAACTTGGTCTGCAGTAATGTTTAGGTAGGTGTTATGTGTCAACGTAACAGCCACATGATTGTAGGACCCACACTGCCTCTAACGCCTCGCCTTCTTCCTGTAATGCATCTCTTCCTCAGGTAAACAATGCACATGCACCTGGACATCTACCTGTCAGTGGTTTTAATGTTATGGCTGATCTGTGTATATATATATGTATATATATATATATATATCACAGTGCAGGGAGTCTTAACCTTGTGCCATCAAAACCCATAATAACTTCAGTTTTTTCAACATCAGTTGATTAAAGTGTGTACACGTTTATGTTTGGCTGTGAAATGTGCTTCCAAGCTGACATTTTGGTGTTTTTGTTAATTAACGGAGCTACATGTGATTTAAACACTTTAATTTAATGAACTTTAATAAATTAAAGGGGTGGGAACATCCACAGAGGCCAATATCATGCAGTTCTTTCACAATATATGGCCTATGTTCCTTGACGACTGGCTTCCTTGCCAATTTCTGCTGCGAAGCAGGAGAATGCGCCACCTTGTGGACTTCAGAAGAAATGTTGTCAGAGTAGACATACGTGCCACAATAAAAGTCTATTAAGTACATATAAAAATTATAAGATTATATTGAATAAATAAATATCAATATGCGGTTGTAATGATATAATATCGTGCCAAAAAATGTTGCAATGCTACACTGTATTGATTAGCCATTTATAATGGGCAACACTAAAACGGTATGATTTGCCGCAGTGTAGCTCGGGGTTTCGTTAGTATCATTAATTACAGTCAAACATTTGACATGGACATTGGACCATGAATTTGGGACATTTTGAGAAGCTTTATGGGAAAACAGAGGGCAAAATGACAGATGAAAATGAGAAATTTATGGGTTTTGACCAAATGTTAAGAAACCTTGCCTTTTATATAGAAAACGTACGTTTGACTATGTTTGAATACAACGAAAGCATTTCCACTTCTTTTCTGTGATGATGCTTTGACTTTATTACGTCAGGCCGATTACCTTTGCGTCTGTTGTGTCATACTGTGAAATGTGCCCTGTTGTATGTCTTTGCTCATGTTCTACGTTGTGTTGCATTGTCTCCATCATTGTAGACTTCTTGAAAATAGTGCAATCCTGGATCAGTACGAGCGAGCTTCAGTGAAATATGAAAACATGGACCGGAGATTTACACCAGCATGATGACACGGACACCTTAGTGACAAGCGTAGGGCCTACAGAACACACTGCAGATGTAAATGTCTCTCAGTGAAGGACATGGACTTGGTAGCAAGGATGTTTGGGAGATTTGCTTGAGGAAAATCTGAAACTTGAATTTAGGAACATTAAGTTAATCCATCGCCCTTTTTATTGTTAGATCGGCATTAAAGCCTTCAGTCGACTATGTCCGTTGTATTCTCTGTTTTGTTTTTAATTCTGAAAAAAAAAAAAACACTTAATTCCCTCCATTTATACGAATAAGTGTGAACAGAACTTTCCTGTTAATGTTCCAGTGCATGCATTTCTTATTTTGCCATTAAAAAATGTAATTTGTTTTCTCTCTCTACACTGATTACAATCCCCCATATCTATAATCTCACCCCCAGAGACGCAGTTTTAACTTGTGCATGTTTTACGTCTATTTAATACCACATTTAATGACATACGCGTAGCCTACCCCGAACTATTTGACTGTAAAAGGCATTGTGAATTCAACTAAATCCCCCGTTAGAAGGCTAATTCCTGTACTAACGTATGCATGCATCCAATGAAAGATAAAATATGTGTGGCTGACCGAATACAAGGATGTTTTATTTGAATTTGGACGGTTTTGCCGTAGAATATATTAGAGGGGCAGGTGCTTTGACAAAAAAAAAACAATAACTTTTGCTACATTTTACCTTTGTACACAAACCTTTTGTAGCAGTTTAAAAGCAGGACCGCCCCTCAACACCGTTTATGTATGCTTTATGAATCAAATGAGGATCATAAACCATGACGTGCTTCTTTTTCATGTTTATTATGCCACCTCGGCCTAAATCTTAGACATGTAAACGTAAATGAGCATGCTGAGTGATGAATAGTAATTCAGTTGCTACTAAAGTTGACGTGTATGATGATCTGATGATTTTCTGTCCCAGTTTGGACGACAGCCTGTACGTACAATTCCTCTGCCACTAACAGGTAATGCTAATACCAAATGCGTCCAAGGCTCTGTTCACACCTGGCATGAATGTGCATCTTGGTGATCCCATCACAAGTGGGCAGCTCTAGGTGCGGGTGTGAAGATGCATTGAGATCCGAACGTTCAGGCCGCATTCAGAGGTGTTCTGGGCCTCGCGTTGCCACACTCAGACAGTGTGTATGCTAATGTGTCTTTGGGTGTACAGAAGATCTGCACACTAAACCTCCTAAAACCTACAAAAAATCCTTGGCATAAGCAGATGTACATGCTCATTGTTGTGCCAGCTTCTACTTGTAGTCTGCAGCAGATTCGGAAGTGCCTCACTGCCCCCTGCAGGTTAAAAACAACAGTGCAGACAGAAATGATCTTTTTATTTGCATACATACCATGATCCAGGGGTTGCTCAACTCAAGTCAGCTTTATTTATACACCATTCAGCCATAACATGCTCATTCAGCTCAAAGAGCTGTTGGTTAGTGAACTCTTCACACAGTGGGCAGTGGAGGCCTAGAGGTTAGGACACTGCCTGTGGGACCTGAAGGTCGCAGGTTGAAGTCCCAACCTGGACAGTACTGAGGTACCCTGGGGTGCACTGCTCCCCGGGCGCTGTTGGTAGCTGCCGGCTACTTTACGTCTCCACGTGTGATGGGTTAAATGCAGAGGTCACATTTTGCTGTGGTGCTTGAGTGTGTTCACAATGACAAATAGTCACTTTCACTTCACTTTCACAGTTAAAAATGGCAGCTGCAGTCACCCCAAATCACCCCTCTGAACCAGTGATAGTACACTTTCATCTAGTGCTTGGGACATTGCCCTTGTGAACTGAAGGTCGCAGGTTCAAGTCTTGGCCTGGGCACCACTGAGGTTCCCTTGAGCAAGGTCCCATCCCACTACACTGCTCCCCAGGCGCTGTTGATAGCGCTGCTCCACGTGTGCACGTGTGATGAATTAAACCCGGAGGTCACGTTTCATTGTGCTGCACTTTGTGTGTGACTGTGTTCACATTGAAAATAGTCACTTTCACTTACACTCATCTGGACCAATCACAGTGCACTTTCTTCTGGACCAATCATCAGACCCTTTTGGTCTGGACCAATCACAATACATTTATGTCACTCGTGGTTCTTCTAGTGCAGGGGTTCTCAAATCTGGTCCGTGAATCCAGATTCCACTCCTGGATTTTGGAATCACCAGTAGTTACCGAGCTGTTGATATAATTGACTGGCCGCCTAGAGTCACATCTACCGGTGATTACAAAATCCAGGACCGCAATATGGATTCAAGGTCTGGATTTAAGAACCCGCAGATTGAAGTAGGACCTAAAACCTTTTACGATCTTCTCGGTTCCTACAGTGAGAATCCACAAAAAGGGGGAACGTCCTCCAACGGTTCTAAGAGCAATGGAAAAAGTTCCTTCGGTCAGAATTTTCGCTGGCATGGAACCCCTTTAGATTACAGCACTGCTGTCATCATGAACCACTGTGTGTCATAAATGTTTGCATGTAAACCATAATAAAGCTAATGTAAAACAATATATGTAGACGGAATCAAAATGGATATTGATTTAGAGAATTGATACGTTATCACAAAACATAACACTGCAATCTATCAGTATGTTCTTACATTCGCGGTCACAAGTGGTCATTCGAGATGCATGGTTACAACAGGTGTGAACAGGGTCCGAGATGCATTATCATGTACATAAGTACATGCTTTGTTGCTAAATTGGATCTGTCGTAGTTTCCTAAGCAGTAAAGGCTAAAATGACACCTACAGAGATAATACCCACCAACACTGTCCCGTTAGCAAAGGCCACAGCATTTACCTCGAATATGGTAACATTTTGTCTTTTTATATGAAATTTTCAACCACTTTTACCCTTTTATTTCCTGGGGAAACATAAGAAACATCCCATGTATCAGATTATTGAGCTAAATAATCACTATATGTCCTTCAAACCACACTTTCCTCACATGACCCCTTTATAAAAGGTCGCAAGCATGTAAATGTTAAAGGCTAAAATGTTTTTTTAATTTTAATTTTAATTTTACGGTTTTAGCACTACAGGCTCCTGAACTATCCCTTTAATTGGATGCAGACACTGGAACCATGTTTTCTATCTTTCCTGTGCAAAAGCCAGCGATGAATATGCAACTGCAAGGAAGACGTGCTAGATTTTAGGGTTGACCTAATAGTCTTTTCACTTTTTCTACAGGCAGATGCATCATTGCCCTGCATCTTTCCAAGTTTGACAGCTTAAGGGACTAACTCGTAACACCCTCCTACAGACAGGACTGTCGCATTAACAGCATTGTGGTTGAATCTGCTTTTTCTCTCTTGATTGCCTTGGGCCTCTCGGCTTGCGGCGGACGGCACTAACTCATGTTCCTACGTTGATATTAAAGCTGTGAAGCCACCGAACAGTATTTCAGAGCCTAGATAATAGGCCAAAGTCTACAGCGTACCGAAACAAACTGAAATCCAGGGGTACGTGGGAGGGAGGCTAGAGGGTGGTGGGTAGGACTGGGTTGGGGAGGGTGTATTTTTCATTTCATTGTCCTTTTTTCTGTTTTTTCTCATTATGTGGAATATGAATCAGGTGATTTTTATTCTCTTCTGTGACCTTCAAGAAGTGACTCTGATGCTAAAAGAGTGTTTGAATCTGAACCATGCTAGATGTTGCTGCAAATTTCTTCCTTTACGAAAACAAACGTGAGCTGCATTATGTTTATCGCATGATAAGCAGGTGCCAGTCACCTAAATCTAACCTGATTTTTGCTGTGATCTGTTTTCTCGTCTTATGACTCCAGCCTGGCGGTCGTCAGCCATTCGGTAACTCGATGGACACAAATTAAAGAATGTGGATCCTTGGTAGATTCCAATGTCAGCCACAATCTGTAGAAATTGGTCAACAGGTCTTGTCTATGCATACTTTACTAGAAGAGAAAAAAATGCCACTACAATCTTCATAGATAAAAATGAATGATCAATGAAAGTAGAGAACCATACAGATTTTTTTTTTCTTTTTTTTTTACATTAAACATGAAATGTCTGTATGTTTAACAAAACCTCTTTATTTGGTTCATTGTTAGATTAATCCTGGAGAGATTGTTTTCAATAAAGTGATGAATAATTCTGAAAACGTGTTTTTTCAACCTTGATTTTCACACATTAGTTTTTAAATGTGCTTCTTTCCTCTTTGGGTATGATGAACTATAGCTCTGCCTTGATTTGGTCATCTTAAGGCCGCATAAATAATAAATATTTTAAACCTGCTTATTTTGAAAACAAAAACGGAAAAAAATTTGGGTACGGATCGGGTTTGTATTTGAGTAAAATATGACCAAACAATAAGGGTAAATAATGATTTTGCTGTTAAAAGTCCCATGATGCTCAGCTAGCTGTAAGGCCAAAAAAATCAAGTCCAAAAGTCTCATTCTGCATTGAGTTAAATAGCGCATATATATAACCAGTTTCAATAATAGTATTGTAAGTATAGAGTCAACATAGACTATTTTCGACGCATGTGATCTTTGTGAGTAGGGTACTTTTATTTTGAAGGGGAATATGAGCACTAGCGTTGCTACGAGAAGCTATTGCACGTTCAGTGACAAGTATCCGTTTTTCTCTCTTTAAAGCGGTTAATTTGTACCTTTCTGTCTACGCTGTTCTGAGGGACAGTGTTTTCTCATTTCTTGAAGTACAAAATTAGCCAGTTCGTCGCTTGCTTTTGTAGACACTGCTTGCAAAAACAGCTGACGTTAGCTAGCTAGCTGACTACCCAGGTGCTTAGCTAAGTTAATGGCGGTCAATACTTAAATACAAGCCAAAAGTTTTGCTTCTTAATAGTCACGATGGTTTATTCTTTCATAATCCGATCTGCCGGAGTTTCAAACTGTGTACAGCACGCATTAAAGCGTGTAAACGGCTTTTCCTACTCGGCGGCTCGTTTGCAGGTAAATAACCCTGTTTTAATCCGGCTGAAGCTAACAGAACCTCCGTGGACGTGTGCACAGCGCAGCGTTTCTGTTCAGACTCGGGATTTTCATGCTGGAGCTCGGTGCAGTAATGTTCAGGACCGTAAGGGAAAGGACAGGGTCCAGGTGTCCGTCCACAAGAGCCAGACATCCTCTGGCCTTTCAGCAACACAGAAAGGTGGGACTGGGTGCGAGATCCACAATAAAAGTGCCATAATCTCATATAGACCATAGTGTTGGCAGATGTAAACACTCATGCAGTGTGGTTTGGCTCATCCCCAACAGTAAAGCAAGCTGGCAAAGATTTCACCTATCTGATAGTGGTTCTCATTGGACTAGGGGTCACAGGTGAGACTAATATTGACATTTCCTAGTTCAGTGATCTAAACTCACTGTCTGTTAAATGATAATGTGTCTTTTTTTATTAATCCTGAGAGTCATTGGCATCACTTGTTGTAGGAGGACTGCTCTATGTCATCTTCCAAGAACTGTTTTCATCATCGAGCCCAAGCAAACTCTATGGGAAGGCGTTTGAAAAATGCAGATCACACCCAGAGGTTGGCTAATGTGCAGAATTTCATCATAAAAATTGTGTTTTTATAAGGGATTACAAAATGTCATGGCAGTTTGTGTGATTTGTAGGTAATTGGAGCTTTTGGCGAGCCCATTAAAGGCTATGGAGAGACCACTCGGCGAGGAAGACGGCAACAAGTTAGGTGCGGTATATTAAAGCCTGAACATCCCATTTCCAGGGAGCTGCTGTCAAGTCGTAGACGTTCCTTAATTGTGTCTGCGTTGACAGGGAGCCCAGAATGTGCTTTTGGGGGGGGGCTTTAAGCTATATACATTGATCAGCCATAACATTAACACCACCGACAGGTAAAGTGAATAACATTGACTATCTATTTATTTCATTACATTGGCACCTGTCAGGGGATGGGATATATTAGGCAACAAGTGAACCATTTTAGAAGTGCTGGAAGCTGGAAAAATGGGCGAGCGTAAAGATCTGAGCCACTTTGACAAGGTTCTTATTGTGATGACTAGACGACTGAGTCGGAGCATCTCCAATGCAGCAGTGTTCCAGGTGTGCAGTAGTTTGTACCCAAACTAGTGACCCAAGCAAGGTGATAGAAAGGGGTCAGAACACACAGTGCAGCACAGTCAGAGCTGCTCCAGCAGCAGGAGGGACACATTCAGTATTAGGCAGGTGGTGTTAATGTTCTGGCCGATCAGTGTATACGTGTTTGTTATTTTATCCATGGTGGTTTTGTGTTCAGATCTGTTTAACCTCTAGTTAAAGCAAGATCAGATGTATTTGGTTTCCCAGGTTGTATAACTGTCAAATTTTTTTCCATATTATCGTGAGGTCACCAGGTCGAATTTGGTCATTATTGGTACATTGTCTCTGTAATTTTGTTGATCACGAAACTGGCTTTTCTTCCTGCAGTCACGTTGAATACATGAAAGATGGGCAGAAGTACATGAGGCTCAAATTTTACATTGAAGGTTCGGAGCCAGGACTGCGCGGGACAGTACATTCGGAATCAAAAGAGGTGAACGTCCAAATGTCAGGATGCACTTTCCTAAAGTCTGACGCACCTGAGAAACCTGATATTTAAAATCTGTTTTAACTGGAGAGCGAGTATCTAGTTTTCTCAAAAATGCAATAAAATTAGAATAAAGCCAACAAGAGCTCTCCTCTCCTGGTGGTAGCCCCATCAAACAGCTGCATTGGGCTCAGTCAGTCCTTCATTAGATGAAATCAGGTGCTGGTGGAGCTTCACACACACATGCGATGACTGGAGGCCCGGAGGAGAAACCTGGAGCCCAACCCGCGTCTTCCAACCAGCACACACACCATCAACTACTGTTCCCACACAGCAGCTCATCTGGATCCACTTGGCTGCTGCATCTAATCTGAACATGATGTGTTTTCTCATTCTGCAGAATCCAGAAACGGGAAAATATGAATTCCGCTACATATTTGTGGACGTAGACACATATCCCAGGAGGACGATCGTGATCGAGGACAACCGATAACGAGAGCTCGTCTGTGAAGGACCGTTCAGCGGATCCCGGACCCTTTCTCTGCAGTCACTCAGTGCCCGAACATGAATTAACACCAGTTTAGCTTTGTTGTTACTTGAACTTTGCTGGTTTATTGTACACGGCCACGTTCCTGTGTGCAGTAATGGCAGTATTTACACTGAACCTATGGAGTAATTCGAGTTTGTTGTTGTTGTTTTTTCGCCATAGCAGCATATTTACGGGAGAACTGTTAGAATAAAAGAGCTTTCCTTCGCTTCAACTCGATCAGTTTACACTAACGGTGCTTCAAAAATTCCTGCCTATGCAGATTATTTTGTGTTCGTCGCTGCCGCACACTTTGTGTCCGTTTGCGGTTCCTCAGCCTTCGAATGGGTCCGTTCGCTGCCACAGTCGGATTGGGTCCTCTGTGTGAAAATGGATGATTTCAGACGCCTGAAGAAAATGAATTTCTGGACTCGCTGACATGCTCACGAACTGCCTGTGCTTCTACTAATTGGGGATAACGGCTCAATGAATTGTCCTAATTGGGAAAACTGGTGTTTGTCATGATCATTTAGTGATTATGGTCTTATTATTGAATCTTATTGGACATTTCAGATGATGGGCTTTGAAATGTAGCTGTAGTAACATGAAGCAACATGTAACAGCCCTTACCTGAGCTGTTTGGGGGTGAACAAAACGACAGACTGTGTTTTGCACTTTGTTGTGGTTAAACCCGGCCTGCTGATTTTAACGTGGGAGGCACTGTCGAATGCACTGGCTTTCTGGCTTCTTGGGCCTCCGAACTGTCTTCATGAGTAGCAAATTAAAGGAGCGAGCAGCATTTTGGTGCTTCGATTGTCCTGGCTGAATGTTACTAATTGCCTTCGATCAGCGACTTTCTCGCATTGTGGATTAAATACCTGGTAAAGCAGCTTCCACTGAGGTTTTACTAATTACAATAATAGCAAATAAGCTGTATGTTTCATATGTTTAAATGCGGCTCGGAGTGCTTAACACACAAAAGAGAATTTAAAAAACATGACTCATCAAAAACAAGAATACGGTAAAAGATTATTTTTTTTAAGTTTTAATAAATAAATTAACAAATAGAGAAAAACAGAGAAAAACGAAGGGCTTTTTAAAAATAAATCATATAGAAAAGACTTAGTTTGATTTTAAAAAAACCAATGCAGAGCTCATAAATTACAGAAAGTCCAGTGGAACTAGGTGCCTGGCGTTTTTAGTAATAATTAGCAGTATTTAATGGTTTGTAAATGCATTTTTCTTATACAATAATTCTTATTGCTGTTATTTAATTAGTTTTATTATTATTGCATTGTTTTTTTTGTTTTAACATCAGTGTCATATGTCTGCACTGACAGTTTCCTCTGAAAATCAGAAACAGTAGGAGCTGCCTATTTTGCTGGAGTCCAGCAGGGGTCAGTATTGCACCACTGCAGTAGAAGGGCAATGTAAGGCCGGTAAACCCCTGAGAACTACGTTGTGGTGCTGTGGTTTTAAGAAAAAAAGGTCACATTCTTCAGTTATACGATCCAGTTAATGCACAACTTATGTATTTTTGGGTTTTCCTGGGCAGTGGTGGCCTAGTGGTTAGGACACTGCCTTTGGGACCTGAAGGTCTCAGGTTTGAGTCCCGGCCCGGGCACT
>JBBPDA010083472.1:0-12139 GCA_037974385.1 Arnoldichthys spilopterus
ATATATACAGTATATATACAGTATGAGTATACTGTTTTCAAGAGGACATAACAGGCTGACACAGTTTAAGGTGATTTAGGCAGGCAGCTTTCACACTGCTACCCATGTAGCTATAGGCTTTGATTAGAGCCAGTGTGGCTGCAGGCATTTATTCCAACCAAGCTAATCAGTTGACCAACTGATTGAAAGAGTGGAATCAGGTGAGCGTCTGATTTAAGTGAAAACCTGGGGAAAGAAAATTATTTTTAAAATACTTTAATCGTTGTGTAGCTCTGGCCACTAACTCTGCTCTGATGTCCACTCCTCGGTTGTCAGCAGCTGCATGAAGCAACATTGCGCAACTGAGCCGCAGCAGCCGAGCCTCCAGACCAAGAGGAGGGGTCAGTAAGTTCTGGAGCAAAAACAGTTTAAATGTATACCTTTAATTATAATATAATTAATTATAGTGTAAGATATTTACGCTATTTTATTTTTACATGTCCCATTATTATCATATTAGCCCAAATCACCCACATGACTACGACGGCTTTTACTTTTCCTCAACCAATCAGAGTGCACACTGATCGGCTCATCCGCACTGGGCCCCGCCCGCCGCCACGCGCCGCCGTTCCCGGCTTGAAGCCTCGCGAGCTCAGGTGCACGGCAAGGAGCGCAGTACATCGCGAGTAGACTTACCTTACCCTCCCCTTGGTCCAGGAACAGAAGTACAGGGGAATCCCACTCCAACTCAGCACGCGCCATACATTACATGGTCAGACATTTTTTAATATGATTATGCATGAGCAACTCCCACTCTTCTCTCTCCACCCCTCGCGTGCGCGGTTCCAAATGGTCAGCTCGCTCCCCCGGCACGCTCAGTATTAGTATTTAAGGAGAGGCACGCGGGTGTTTCAGTAAAGGAGTATTTACCAGTACTCGTAATTAATGAAAGGGATCGAAAGAAGCAAAGTGTTTTGTTTGAAAGGTTTCTAACTGGGTCACATATTTTTTAAACTTGTTTATATTGTTTATATTAGTTTTGCACATTCCTGTCACTAATTATGGACAAAGGTAAGAGGACGCAAACAACGGAAACAGATGCTGCATTCAGATGTGTACTTTCTGTTGACATTGTGTTTGCTAGAATGGAGTCACGCACATAGCTGCTGAAGTCACCTATAAAGGCAGAATGGGTTGGTTGACTCCTGAGCTTTTCAATGGTTTGCCATGATTCATCATGACTTCAGCATCTAACATGAACAATGGTGGTCAAGTTGTTTCAGCTACAGGGCTAGTGGCAAAGCAAACTGATGCAACATGTGGGTGTTGTGTCAGATTTTGTACCAACAAAATGTGTAAAATGTAAAAATGTGTACATAGTAATGTGTGTGTTTATTGTACTGTAAGGGTATGAATACAAGTTCAGCCTCTTAGACAAATAATCCGATTACTGGTCTTGTTTTGTAACTTTGTTTGCCCATTATTTTAGAGCCATAAAGAACACCACTGTTATTATTAACTGCATTATTTCCAAGTTCTTTGAAATATAATTACTCATTGTGTTGTGACCCATTGTGCTGTGCCCTGTTTTTTTGTTAACACTGGTCATTATTGGTGTAGCAAAAGCTGTAAGAGTTAGGACATTAATTTACTTCTTATAAGCTTTTATCAGTAACACAAGAACATTTTTTGACATGAACTGTGTTCAGTATCAGAATATGTAACTCAGTTTGTGTTCAATATGGGAAGATATCACTCTTAAATCACAGAAGAACCTTTTCTTTTCTTTTCTTTTCTTTTTTTTGCTAAACACTGCCCTAAATAACCTTTCAGTGAATTGTCTGTTAGAAAACATCTTTTTCTTAATGGGATGTGTAAAGACCATTTTAAATGTATAAAAACACTCACATGATTTTAAAAAGATCTTGAAAGAACTTTAAATAACTTTTTTTTAATATCTGTAAAATGTATCATATCTTATTTACAATTATGGTTCTTTTAGAAACTAATGCATCTTCTAAGACATCACTCAAAGACCTCTTTATGGCATACCCTATGAAGGGTATTATTATAAAAGAGTTTGCAGATGATGAAATCGTCTTTCTTTGCATAACCATAACTTTACTGTCATGACATGTTCAAAACTATCTAGGAAAAGAACGTACCACCATGACTGAGTTCTGGAAAGAACATTCCCAGCATGCTACAGTAGAGGAGATGATGCTGGACTCCAATGCACGTGTACTGACCCAGCACGAATTGCCTGAGATACTGGAGCTGTTGCCCATTCTGGATGGCATTGATGTACTGGAGCTGGGCGCTGGCATTGGGTTAGTGAGCTTCTCACAGACACATACACTACATGCCACATATGGAAACAAGCATTGATTTTAAATAGACAAAACTGCTTGTTTACTGGCATGTTGTTTGGATATTTTTTTTAAAACCTCACAAGGAGTAATACTAATTAACCTTTTAAACTGCAAATTAGTCCATTATCAAATTGAGCTTGTGATTTTAAGGGATTAACCTATTAAGTGGTTAATTATTTTGCCATTAATCCAAAGACTTACTATTCTGTAATTACTATGAAACTAATGTAGAAATGATGAAAGTGAGGAACTGCAGTGCAGGCTCAACTATGGTATAAGTATACATAACTGCTGCGGATACTTAATTCAGTTTTGTTTTATGTCACATATTACTATTCATTATTACTTGTTAAGTCATGTTTATTTTTTCTAAATTAATATTGCTTCCAATAGTTTAACCTTTAGTACAGCTCAAATTCACTTTTTTAGACCTGCCCCCAACAGTCCAGCTTTAACAATCAGGATTAAAGCTGAAATTCTCAGCCAGGGTAGCATAATCAGATTGTAATTGCCAGATGTAATGAGATTAGTGATTCTTTTTATTATGTAAGAGCATGAAACCATAGCGTACACATTATTAGATGTTACGAAATCATCTTGTGTTAAATAACACTGGGTAATAATGTATAATAATAATAATAATAATAATAAATAAACATAACATCAAGACCAGGGGTGCCCATCTCCAGTCCTGGTGATCTACCACCCTGGAGAGGTTAACTTCAATCCTAATTTAACACACTTGATCCAGGTAATAAATTTAACCTATAGGGTTGTCTGAATATGGGAGCCAGGTGTGATGGACTTCAGCTCTACAGGGTGAAAGATCTCCAAGACTGGAGTTGGGCACCCCTGATCTAAAGGATAGGGTCAGGAGGTGTCACTCTGTAATCTGTAACACAACATGTACATTTAGTCTTTCAGAAACATTATGTCTTTTACACATAGAACAAACAAACGAATGCTTGATTGTTTCCTCTGTCCTGGAAGTCGCTTTGGATAAAAGCGTCAGCCAAATGATTAAATGTAAATGTAAATGTACAAACTCTGCTGAGATTGAGAATGATTTTCACAATCAGTAGCCTTTAATAAGATTTTTATTACAAAATGGTAAATGCTGCTTTTGTCATAAAGCTACTGATAAGCATAGTATATATAATATATACTTTACAGTATACGTAATGTATATGTACAGTAAAATGTAATTACTTGTTGTTAATTGTGGCCATTATTTTATACTCCATTCACACTTGCTAACTTTATATGGCAGACTGTTAAATTTAAATGGTAATCAATGTAGGCCAAAATAGTAATGCACCAAAATACAGATGTATATACAGAGTTGGTATTTTTGTTTTTCTATACTGTTCAAATGTAATTAAGTAATTACATATAACTGTACATATACTTTATGTATACTGTAAAGTAAATATTGTATATACTGTGCTTATCAGTAGCTTTATGACAAAAACAGTGTTTACCATTCTAGTAAAGCTGACGTGTATGGTCAATATTTAGCAACAAAGCAGACTTTTAGGTAGCAGATGGACTTTTCTCTTCTGAATGAAAACACAAATATATAATCTGTTTAAATTCTGTGTAAGTCACAAGATGATTGGGTAGTATATTAACATCCTCTGGCACTCTACATTTATGGGTAAAAGGTTATGCAGTCAGATCACAGTTTTACAATACAGCCATTGTGGTAGAGTGCTGCATGGTAAGAGATCGGTGAGAATTTAAATCTGTAGAAGTTTGAGCCCTAAACACATGCAGTCAGATTTGTGACTATGACAAAAATAATCTATTTCACAATATTCTGTGGAATGTTGTGTGAAATAGAAAACAAAAAGTTAAAATGCAGAAACAGAATTACTTTTCAAAGTGTAGTAGTGGGCAACATTTTATTGAGAAGTGAGTAGTGAGCATTTTTATTTAACTATATTACTGTGGACCCCCCAAAAAGTCATAGGTGCAGGTCCTAATGGTTGAATACTTCTGTCTTCTTCTGCTGGTTGTGTGCCATTTTTGAACAAGACCTTTGACTTTTTCAGTCGCTACACGAGTCATCTAATTGGCAAGGCTCGTCATGTGACAGCTGTGGACTTTATGGAAAACTTTGTGGAAAAGAACAGAAAAGAAAACAGTCACCTTGGCAACGCCGACTTCATCCAAGCTGATGTCACACAGCTGGAGCTATCTAAAAACAGGTGGGTAGAAAGCTTTTAAAAATGCATGCATATGCATTCCTGTAGATCAATCCATTACTGCAGTGTTCACAATATTCATTGGTTTCTGTAATGAATCTGTCTTATGATTAATTTACCTCTTTTCTTTCTTTATTTATGAATTACTTACCAGCATTCATTAGTCATTTTTTCAATCTCTAATTTTTTTATCGCTCTTCTTGTTTTATTATTTTGCTTGTGCCCAAGGTTTTTTCCCCATGCTCTTAGAGAGCATGCTGCAATTGCCCATGGCTTGAGGCTTTGACCTGTGCTCCTACAACACTGCTTTGTGACAAAGGCCACTGTAAAAATGCTATAAAATGTAACTGAATTCAAAAGAATTAAAAACATTAAACATTTGCTTCTAATAATGCTATTTTCTCTATGAAGAACATGATCTAACAAAGAAAAATTATTCATGGATTGTGTTTGTATCCCAAAATATTATTTTAGCAAGAACATGACAATTTCACAGTTTAGTTGCATTTTATTGTAACTCTGAGGCTACGTCAAGGTCGCTTACAAATCAAAACATAAAGGGGAAATCATAATAGACATTAATGGTTTTAAAACACAATTTTCTATAGATAAAACAAAGCTGGACATGACGATCTTAATGTGTTGAAGATGGCAAAGCCAAAGTCTCTGAAAGTGTCACCAATGAAACATTAGGTAGGATAGGGTTAAGAATTTACTGTAGATAGATGAGTGGGCAGATATATGGTCAAGTGATGAATTAATTGCTTGCATAGAATGCAATGCATACAATTTCCAATGCAGTGAAATTTTTTTTCTTTCAGTTTCGACCTGATCTTCTCTAATTGGCTGTTGATGTATCTAAGTGAAGGGGAGCTGCACTCACTGGCAAAGAAGTTGCTAGCCTGGCTCCGCCCAGGTGGATACCTCTTCTTCAGAGAGTCCTGCTTCCACCAGTCAGGTTATCCGGAGTCATGTATACACACAGTTCCCAGTCCCAGTCCTGGAAATCACATTATGTCATTTTTTTCTTGTTCACCCTAACTGAGATTGTTTATAGCTGTTAACTTGTATCCGTGTTTTAGTGTATGATATAGTATGCATTTGTAGTACAGTAGCCATTTTCATTCTGTCTGTAGCCATTAGCAGTTTGTCATTAAGGCCATTAAATGTTTAAATGGAATCTGAAATGAGGGTCACAATTAGCAAGGATATTAAACTATATTAAAATAAGCAATTGTAGAAACTTGACCAATCAATATAACATGACAATGGCTTTTCTCTGTTATTGGGTGTAGAACTTTTTTATGTGTTAATGTTTTTAAAAAAAAGTTCGCCTCCTAAAGGGTTTCAGATGGGGTTTAATTAAGCAAATAATGAGCCTAATTGTACAAAAGTTACATGAAGACTAATGAATGTTTTGTTAATGGCCTAATTTGGTTTTAATAATTTGAAAAGACGAATATAATCAGATTTGTCAAGTTCTAGTGTAGTTTACGATTTTTTTTCTTGGGGTGGTCTTGAACTACTGTGAACTATGTAAAAAGTAAAAAAATACATATGTTAACTAGTTAAGCAGTGTTTCTAAATATATGCACCTAAGAGAGGGGCACACAACGACACATTTATGAACTGACGCCTTGTTTGGACCTTTCAGCAGACCTACTGGCTTGTAATTTATATCACTTCCTTTTGTGCATCACAGGAGATTGTAAGAGAGACTTTAATCCCACACATTACCGCACACCAGCCCACTATAACCACCTGATGACATCTGTGATGTGTGAAGAGTCAGGGGAAAGCGGTAAACACTCCTATGGGTTTGAAATGGTGTTGAATAGAACCGTACAGACCTACATTAAGGTAATAATCAGCAAATTCTTATACATTCTGTAACAGTTATCACATATTTGGTAAAGATGGTTAAAAGGTCATTAGAGGTTAATTATATCAATGTCACACTGAAAATATGATAGAAATAAAAACTAAAAGTTTAATAAATTTTTTTGTGTGTGTAGCAGTTATTGGCACACTTACATTCAGTTTTCTCATAGAATTAAAAAAATAGGATTTATTCTGGCTCGCCTTATTAATAATTTCTTGGCATAAAGGTGGTGTCACTGTAGTTTTGGAAACATCTTCTGCAGCCAGGATACATTTTTTGCCTCTCTGACAAGCTACCACATAAGTGAAATAAATATGCATCCTTTTAAAAGCATATTCACTATAGAGCCGGTTGTTAAAAGTTTTAATTATTGTCCTAACAGTGTATGAGTTTTTTCAGATGTGGAGCTATGTTTGTCTGATTTATGAAGGCAAGCACAAATTTATTTTCTTTTATTAGTGTATTCTGCAATCTTCCCCATGTTGATGAATGATCAAAGGAAATTAGCCTGTGTTGCCTCATATTTATACCCAGTGAAACAAGAAGTCACTTATGACTTCATATGAGTCAAAAATTGGAATGTGAATGGGAACTATCTTAAGTTACAATTTGTTCTTAAGAATTGGTAGAGGTGCTAATAATTGTGACTTTGTTTGTTAAAAACACAATTTGTAAAAAAAATACACTGATTTTTATTTTAGACTTACTTTAATGAAGTTACAGTTACAATTAATTATTTTCTTTTTGTTCATTGTTTTTTTAGTTTTAAATTTAGCTGCAATTTGTTTTTCAAGCACTCATGATAGTAATTAGGGAAATGGCAATAATTAAGTTGTACAAAGTTAATAATAACTATTTCTGGTCCTAAATAATCTTTTTTACTCTCTCAGATGAAAAAGAATCAGAACCAGGTGTGTTGGCTGATGCAGAAGGCCCATCGGGATGAGGTCCAACAGCACCAAGGGGGTTTTAGCACCTTTCAGCAGTTTTTGGACAACCAGCAATACACACGCAGGGGCATCCTGCGCTATGAGAAGATGTTTGGCTCTGGCTATGTTAGCACTGGTGGACCAAGCACTACCAAGGTCAGGGACTGAAGGGGGAAAACTGGTCAAAGGACAGAATTAGGAGCTCAGAGGGAGCGCTAATTAAACTGGTGACCATATGTTGCCTAACAGACTGCTGGTATTTCATTCAGTCTTTGTCACAATAACTCATTAACATCTGTTATTAAATTAGTCAGGGCATTGAGAAAATAGAACTATATTAATGTTTTCAAAGATTTCTACAACTATAGTCTTTGCAATACAGTATAAGCTCCAGGTGGTGGCAGAAGTACTACAAATATTGCCAAAAGGATTAAAGCCTATAAGTGGAGAAAACACTAAACATGTAGATCAATTAGTTTAAATGTAGTACAATATATACTGAAGAGAATCAGTTTTGGGGATGCACAGGTTGATGTTTTTCTTATTACTCAAAGTGAATTAAATGACAAAAAACATATCAGTACACTATATATAATTTAGCTCTTGAAGTACTGTTTGTGGTTTTAATATGTGCTTTTTATGGATTAGAAAAAATCTATAATTTTTTATCCTTCAGGAGTTTGTTGACTTATTGAATCTGAGCCCAGGACAGAAAGTTCTTGATGTGGGCTGTGGTATAGGGGGAGGAGATTTCTACATGGCCAAGGTGAGCCAATAGGTTCAGTGACCAAATGGTCAACTTAAAGCATCATCAGAGTGCTTACTAGAGTTTGTTTGATTGACAGAATTTTGGGGTGGAGGTTTTGGGAATGGACCTATCATCAAACATGGTGGAGATCGCCATGGAGAGGGCAGTCCAGGAGAAGCTTCCATCTGTGAGTGGACCAATCTTCTTTTTAAAAATCCAGGGCAATCAGAAATGTCATGCCAAAAAATATATTTTTAACTTTTTAGATGACTAAATGGCTTTGTTATAATATGTTGAAATAAAGGTCTTTTTATTCTTATACTTTTTTTTAGCATGTTTACATGATGATGTCTGAATGTTTACTCTTCTTTAGGTCCAGTTTGAAGTGTCAGATGCCACCAAGAGAACATTTCCAGAATGTTCATTTGATGTGGTGTACAGCAGAGATACCATTCTGCACATTAGTGACAAGCTCAAACTCTTTCAAAAATTTAATGTGAGTCTGTCTACAGTCTCATAATTTTCAAAATAAAATCTTTTATCTGTTTTTATAATTTTTAAAACACCTTTTACGTTGCGTGAAATTTTCATAAAGAGTGGACCACCTTGAATGGTCCAAATTAATAACTTAAAATGTTTTACATTTATATTATAAGTTATGAATTCTTTTTTCTTTCTCCTGTAAAGTTGAACTTTGGAGATAGGGGTTTGATAACACTGCCCTCTTCTGGTCAAAGACCTGATTTACTGTAAGCTTCACACAATAAGCTTGTGAATGTACTCTTAGTGAATCAACTAATTGCTTTTCAAGAACAATGAATGAACCAAGTTCCCTTTTCATGTGTTTGGCTCTATGTGTGTGTGTGTGTATGGTACAGACATGGTTGAAGCCTGGGGGTAAGGTGCTAATCAGTGATTACTGCTGTGGAGAGAAGCCTTGGACTCCTGCCTTCCAGGAGTACGTTAACCAGAGAGGCTACATCCTCTACACACCACAGAGATATGGCAAGGTGGGCCACAACCACTGCATGTTGCCACTTTTTCTGAAGTTAAACTTTCAGTTAAGTAGGGCTGTGTGATATGGAAAAATCTAGTAAATAATATGACAAATATGTTTAGGGCTGTCTTCATTGTTTTGACTAAAATAAGAGAAAGAGAATCACAGAGTGTGTGTGTGTGTGTGTGAGAGAGAGAGAGAGAGAGAGAGAAAGGAGAGTTAGACATAGTAAAAAAAAGAGACAAGATTGGTACACAGTTGGTGGTCATTTACAGTAGGTAGGGCACTGGACAGCATTGAAACATGAACCTTTTTAACTGTTCATGACTGCATTGCTACAGAGGGTTTTCATGTGTGGAGCCAAATTAAATTTGCACTGAATTATGATAGAGAACACAATGTTTTTAGACCTATCAGACCTAAGGTCAATATTTGGTAACTGTTACTAAAATATGAGCTTCATCACAGGATGATCAAAGTAATGATGTAACTAGCTACACCTATCCCGAGGAACTTAGCTAGTGAAATAAAATTATCCTCCAAAAAGAGCTGTGCACTAAGCTCTGTTGAGCTCTGTAAAGAAAATGTCAGGCTCTTAACAGAATTCTTTTTTTGCTTTTCTTGAACAAGGGTGCCAATAAGTCGGAAGGGCAATGTACAGCTATAATACCCAATGTTACATGTTACAATAATACAAAAAAGTGGGTGTGTATATGTGTTTGCTTAGTTTTTGGAAGACGCAGGTTTCACTAATGTGACAGCAGAAGACAGAACCACCCAGTTCATTCAGGTGATAAAGGATGAGCTCAAGAGGGCAAAGCAGATTCAAGAAAAATTTATACAGGTGACTGAATACAAATAATCACACACACACACACACACACACACACACACACACACACACACACATTCACCTAATTCTTAATATGACTTATGTACATCATAAATATGAATCATTTTAAAAGTTCTTCTCCTTCCATGCAGGAGTTTTCTCAGGAGGACTATGATGCTGTTGTAAATGGCTGGACAGAAAAGCTACAGCGCTGTGAAGCTGGAGATCAGCGATGGGGTCTGTTCTATGCCACCAAAGTCTAAGAGGGTCTAGAGAGAGAAAGAAGACATTACATAATCTGTTGAAGATTTTTTCAAATGTAAAAAGTTGAATCCAGCTAATTGCACATTATATTGTATCATTCTGTAAATTAAGAGGTATAATTGCATTCTGTTTTTGCATATTGTAAAAATGCATAAATATAAAAAAATATTGTTTTGAGTTGATGTTCTCTTAATAAAGTTGTTTTATCACTATACTTGATTGTTGTTTCACTATATTTGATTTGCAAAACAATACCTTTCATTTTCAAAAACATAGAAATTTCATCAAAGTGTAGAATTATATAAAAGGATGTTTCTAAAATAGGACACTGCACCAAGGCAGTATTTTCTTCAATAACTTTTCAATAAATTTAAATTATACAAGTCATTGTAGCAAAACGCCTTATTACCAATGAAGGAGAGATCAAGAAAATGTAACCCAAGTAAATATGTTTAATTCTTTGCAAAGAAATTTCATATTTTGCAAAGTGCAGTCCAGCAGAATGGAACAAAGTGTGTGTGTGTCAGGCAGTTCTTATACATGTTATCAGCATAAAAAGGGAGTAACACATAGCCAGAGTTCCCAGAACACAGAAGAATCTGTTGAAAAACAGACTGAGACTGGTTCTATGGCCTTGAAAAAGCTTAAGACAAACAGATAATCACAAAAGCAAAGGACATTGTCTTTAATGATTTTGTGCACAAAGCAGTTTTTACCTTTAGATTACAGAATAAGTAGAGGATCAAAAGCAATACATTTTCTCCTACAAAGTGACAAATAATCTAATTAATCTAAATTACAGCAAAATTAATTTCTAGCAACAATAACTGACATCTAGGGGACATATAATATATTTCCTTCAGTTCTCTATAAAGATTATGAACTTGTAAAATGGAAAATAAATATTTCCATATCCATCCTGATGATCAAACTGACAACACAAAGAAAAAAAAATTAAATACAAAATTTGCACATTTATTAGGGCAATATAGTATTTATAAAGTAAATATTTAGAGGATTCACGAAAATCATGAAAATATTCTTTACTCTTTTTGTCAAACTTCCTTTCTCAAATTTTCTCACCAGTTGAATCACTCAGGGATATTTACTATCTTCATTCAAAACCACTTCATAGAACATTTTGCCATGTGGTTCTGATGGTTTTAGCTTTCTTAAAATACAACTTTTTTCCCCACAAAATTTCCAACTGTTGTTTGAGAAACTACACGCGAGCATGTATGACACCATGAGTCTTGATGAAAAGAAAATGCATTTTAAATGTACTAAAACATACGGCCTGACACGTAAACCAAACAAGTTCTATTTTTGTCCATCTTTTGTGCTCTCAGATGCTTTGTAACAAATGCTAAGAAAACATATAGGGACATATAGAGCTTTGCGGTGTTGCATTTTGCAGAACTCCTTCTTGCAACTGAAGACAGTGTTCAGTGATGAATCTAATTTATCAGTAAGTTTAACCAATGTTTGATGTATTATTGTGTTTTCAATTCTATTTTCTGTAAATCCATCTAGTTGACAGGGTGTTAGGAGCCAGAGACATAATTCAAACAAGTTAATAAACAATTTTATATCCATTCAGGTGATCTGAGTTGGAGAGTGGGGTTTCACTGTCCCTTCAGAATTCTGTACAAAATTCTAGCATTTTATTATTAACTGAAACAAATTCTTTGAGACTGTTGCATGCGTAATGCTGAAGTCTTTTCTCTTAAGCATTATAAATGAGTATCAAAGAGGTCAATGCAATATAATGATCATAAATCAAATAGATTCAGGTCAGGACTTTGACTAGGCAACTCCAAAGTCTTTATTTTGTTTTTCTTCAGCCATTCAAAGGTGGATTTGCTGGTGTGTTTTGGGTCATTGTCCTGCTGCAGCACCCAAGATCGCTTCAGCTTGAGTTGATGAACA
>JBBPDA010083493.1:0-12139 GCA_037974385.1 Arnoldichthys spilopterus
AGAGAGAGAGAGAGAGAGAGAGAGAGAGAGAGAGAGAGAGAGAGAGAGAGAGAGAGAGAGAGAGAGAAACAAAGAGAAAGAGAGTTGCTCCTCAGTGCTTGCCTTCTTTTGTAGCTGTGCTTCAGGCTTCACTTCATGTCTTTGGGCATTACATATTTTGTCATTGCACTGTCCCCTCTTAGACCTTTTTTTCCCTTCATGTCTTTTCAATTCTCCACTGTTTCTATGCCACGATAATCTAAAGACTATCCACAGCAGTAGATGTGGGGCTGTATTCCAGTAGGGGGAGGGGCACCATGGCCCCCATGTCTGAGCTCAAGGCTACGAGCCCTCTTTCCCTTCTGGGCTCTCTGTGGGTGTAGGGGGTTCCTCTGAGCTCGGAGACTGAGCCCCTGGCCCATCTGAGAGAGAGGAAGTGAGCGAAAGAAAGAGAGAAAGAGTCATAGACAGAGGCAGATGGTTTTTATTGCTGTTAGATTTTTTCATAGTCATCTTAAACAATTCACACAATCTATTTTACAAAAGTTCCTTAAAGGTTTTGTTTAGCAAAAAATCTAACTAACACAATTGTCCACTTACAACATGTCTGGTCAAGCAGCTATAACATCTTTAGTTCAGCACTGGAGATGCAAGCCTAACAAACATTATGCTAACAAACTCTAGAAGTCAATAGTGACCCAAAGGATTTTTGTAAACACATTCCCAAAACTTCTCCCAGTCATACGTATTCTAAACAGTGTTGTGCATGTTACTGAAAATGAGTAATTAGTTATGATTACTAGTTATTTCTTTTAAAATAATTTTATTATTGATTTCTGCATATGAACGTAAAGAACCCATTTCAATTTCAGTCAGTTTAACTGCCTTACTTAATTTGAAATGGTATTTGCTCTGCTCATTACCACCAAAAGTAGCTGAATTACAGTAAACTTGTTACTTCGTAAGGGATTCCTTCCAACACTAAACAACATCCAACATATCTGCACCACCAGAAAAGTTTAGATGCTGTTTTAGTTGATCTGCTACACCTGGTGTAAGTGGAAAAAATTGTGTAAATTTGATTTTTTTGCTGAACCATTGCTTTAAAGAACCATTTACTGAAAGAATCTTTGTGGAAACAAAAGCAGGTTTTTTTAAGTTTCATATCAGCGATTTAGACATTACCTGTGAGAGACAGTTCTGCTAGCTTGAGTGACAGGTCCGGTTGGACTCCAGCAGGAGAGCCCAGGATATCTGGCAGGGCATTACGGCGACCAGATCTGCCCGATGAGGCAAAATCCAACACTGGCTCCAGTTCTGTCATCTCTGAGAGCAACACAAAGTGATATCAAGAGGAATGCAAAGGGAGTAAAATACAAATTAAATAAATTTTACTGTACTGCAATTATAGTATATGTAACTTTTCTTAGAGTCAGTTCACATTCTCAGTGCTAGGTCTAGTTTATTTCTATCGTGCTTTTTACAACTGATGTTGTCACAAAACAGCTTTATAGAATCAAAGTCTGTAATGAGGAAGCCAAAGGCGAGGAAAAACTCCTTAAGCTGTAGGAGGAAACCTCGGAAGGAACCAAGGCTCAGAAGGGTGAACCCATCCTCCTCTGGATAAATATTTGGAGAAGATGACAAACTTCACGAAGTATCTTTCCATTGACTGGTATAATTTATTTTTCACATATAGTTAAAATGAAGGGTTTTGTTTCAAAATCCATTAAATACAATGTTCATGAATTTTCCTTTTTCATGAAATATAGTGTTGCTGTAAGGAGGCTTTACATCTTTAAATCTAATAATAAAAATACAGCATATGTAATTTTTTTCTAATCTTTTTATAAACAAAATTATTACAAATGGATTTACAGTATTTTGGAATGAATGTAAAAAATATATTCATTTTTTTAGAACACTTAAAAGATGATAATACACTTTAGGTTACATAATCATAATTTGTGCTAAAATAGTTTGTGCATAAACACAATTTGTGCCTTTTCATTTAGCAAAAGTCTGATGAATTATTTAATCAAAGTCATCAACAATTTATTATAATACTCCAGATACTGTACATCTTGTCCTCCATCACCACCAGAGGGAGATAGTGTTCTTGAAATATTACACACCCACACACATGCCAGGACGGGCATTATTATATAAGCATACATTTTTATGCTTGACCCACCTTGGCGTCTCTCCTGGCCAAAGGCTTGTCTCTCCCTATCACAAATAGGCCTGGGAGTACAACAGAGAAGACCAAAATGCTCACTGCTTTTGGTCTCTGCCAGCCAGCAGTCACCATGGCAACAAGGGATCATCCTCAGGCTATTGCATGGCAACAGGTAATCTCTTCTAACAAATTTATATTTCATTTTTGTCTGTTATGTATGTTCTGCAAACATGTGTTTGTAAGAGTAACAATACATGGAAACTTCTTTGATCCACAGCCTCTGTCTACCTTCAGCCAGAGCTCTGCATGACGAGCACCACTCTCCCAGTTCAGTCATCACCCGCAGCTACCAGCCACTGTTCAAAACACAGCCACATGGCTCCCCACCAACACACTCTCAACCGTGAGTGCAGCCAAAAACTGCAACTAAAGAGTCAACATCACAAAGTGCCAGAGAGGGAATGGAGTTATGAGAACGTGTTTTGATGTCTGCAATGTTTGTTCTGTAGACTTATGCCAAAGGATACGGTTAAACTGACAAGATATGACATATTTTCACTACAAAATTTCCATCCCATGCACACCCACACACTGTAAAAATGATTTGAGTTTTGTTGACTATGATTTGTTTAATGTCAAATAATACGTTAACAGAATGTAACATAATCTTACTATTAGAACTGCAAAGAACTCAAAACTGTAAGAAATGTTACTTACTTTCTAAGTTAAACCAGCTGTTTCTTTTTTAACAGAGCACACACAGCGTTGGGCGGTACTGATAATAATAATGCATTGGACATTCTCTTAACAATGGCAACAAACACAACTCTCACTATGAAGTAACAAAATGACAATAGTGCCACCATCCCGTACTCCTCAACGCCCATCACACCGCAACCCCGGGTGGGGAATCCTTCACCTGCTAAATGTGAGTAAGATAATTAGTTTGTTAGTAAGTTGGTTAGTTCGATAGTTCGTTACAAACCAGGTCTACAAGATTTGAGGCAAGGAAGGTATTAATCTAGATTTTATGTATTTTGAACTCAAACAACTCAAAGCACTCAGCAAAGGTTTTACTTTTTATTTAGTTTTCCATCAGTACCAATAAGCTACAAATCAGTACTGCTGAGTGATGCCAGTACTGGTGTTTATTGTCCTGTACTGCATACACATACAGTTCTCTCCTCAGTTGAGTTTGTTACACCATAACCACTTTCACCATCGTGAGCATTTTTGTTGACAAGAACTTCTTTGGACGACCAGGACACTTGCTCTCTGTAATTAGGACATTTACGTCTTAAGAACACGACTTACTGGCCACAACCCAGAGATTGATTTCTGTCTGTGTTCTCTTCAGCCACAAAATCAAAGAATATAAGTTTAACAGACTTAAATACTAGAAATTATGTACCTTTACTTTAAAAGATGGGAATCAAAAACTGGGTCGAACTGAGAACCAGTTCCAAATTGTCTGATCCATTGGAATACATGTGCATCCGAGGTCATCAGTTACTTTAATCAATGCTAGAATGTTTTTCTGACAGCAAAACCTCATGCATCCTAATTCCAAACTCTGCATCTATGCTGCATGAAACTTTCAACAAGAAAGAATCATGGAGGAGAAGAGCTGTGCAAAGAGCTGTGGCTCTGTTTCATAGATATGGTTGACAACATTCCTACTCCTAGTGTCTGTAAAATACTCATTTCAAATAAGGGTGGAAACACCAGCAGCATGTTGAAACTCACTATGCACTCGTGCCACCTCCCTCCCAAGTAGCATGTTTGGTTCAAGCACCCTATGGTATCCTATGGTAAAATATTAGAACCACACACACAGGCTTAGCGGATTTTTTGTTTGACTAAAAAACCTAAATGAACACATAAGCTGTACAAATATTCTCTAATTTCTCTCTCTCATTTAGATGATGACAGACAGACTGTTGCTACAAAATAGCTGCAGATACCTGCTTGACTCAGCAGCGCAGAACTGTTGATCAACCAGTCTGGAGAGTTCATGCACAAAAATCAATAAACACCATCCTTTATAAAGCTCATGAAGGAAATTAGCTTTATTTTCTACAATAAAAACACTTATTACTCCCTAAATATCTTTACACATTTTTCTCTGTGTCTCTCACTTTCTCTCTCTTCCCCTGCCTGGCAGGCTGCCTTGCTGTGACTCAGGAAGCTTTATAATCCATTTTGTATGAAGCTAGAGGATTATGGATGAGAGGGTGCTGTAGAGTGGATCACCTGCTCTGAGGAATAGATTGGTACACTCTTTTCTGTCTACACCTCACTCTGACACCCCCTCCCCTTTTTTATGAGGAGCCTAAATCTTAGCAACAAAATGAGTAGCCATTAAAACATTAAAATAATTAGCAAGTGCATCTTCTTAAAAATGCATAGAGCAAGAAGCCACAGCAGAGCATCTAAGAGAGAGAGAGAGAGAGAGAGAGAGAGAGAGAGAGAGAGAGAGAGAGAGAGAGAAATAAATAGAAAACAAGAGTAATGAAAACCAAAATGTTAGAGAAAAGAAAGTTCGGAATTGCATGATTTATTCAGTTAGTGGCACTAATTCAAAGTGTGTGTCATTTATCGCACATACTCGAAAGAGATGCAGGGTCCTGGATCAAAAGCTTTTATCTTCAAAAACCATGCCAGTATCACAATGATATCAATGTCAACACCAATGCCAATGATGCAATCATATGTTCAAAATCCAGAAGTAAAACTTTAGAAAAAGTGATTTACAGTTTTTTACCACTGCTTACATTTTCCAAAAACATGCTAACATAAAGATCAGCACAGTGAACACACTCAAGCACCACAACGAAATGTGAAACCTCTGCATTGAACCCATCACACTTGCGCACGTGAAGCCACGGGCAGCTATCAACAGTCAGTGTAGCGGGACGGTACCTTGCTCAAGGGTACCTCAGTGGTGCCCAGGCTGGGAAATGCACTTTAACTACCAAAAACACTTTCTGTACACCTCATTGTACCAGAACAGTAACAATAGCTCTCTTTTGTCAAGAATCCTTTATCATCTACAACCCAACATGCTGAAAAAACGGTAGCATTCCACAAATGTTCTGATAACAAGATCAGTGCTAACTGTGTAGAACGCACTACAGTATATATTACAGGACTGATTCAGAAATGTTGTCTGCTTTTAGATTCCCAAATACAATAAACTGAACTTCAGCAACTCCAGTAATGTTCATGTAAAAACATTTATATAAAAACATATAGTAATCAACCCTTCTGCATGTGGGTTATGTCTGAATTATAATATCATGCATCCCCTCCTATCTTCTGCAGATATGTCCAGGAATCTAGCACAGATTGTTTTTTTTCTCTAGTATGATCTGTAACCACACTGTACCTATAAGGGACTGGTAAAATGTCTAATTGTTTGCATATTCCACCTCTCTAATCTCATTTGAATCTACAGATCTTGCTCTTCCTCTTACTTGTCTTCTGTTCGTGGGCAGTGGTGGCCTAGTGGTTAGGACATTGCGCTGGGGACCTGAAGGTCGCAGGTTCAAATCCCAGCTCAGGCTCTACTGAGGTACCCTTGAGCAAGGTACCGTCCCACTACTCTGCTAGACGTCTTGGAAGTCGCTTTGGATAAAAGCGTCAGCCAAATGAATAAATGTAAATGTTCCAAAAGGAAATATATTGCAAAATGCACATAATTATATAAATATTTATAACATATAAAATATATATATATAAGCACTCACTATAAATATTCCTGCCTTTTTTTGGCAACTGTGTTCTAGCTAAAATGGGGATTTTTATTTATTTTTGGTATTTATTATGTTTATTTTTGTATTTAGATTTAGATTTAACAAATCACACTGCTCATAGATACAATGTGTATGGTATCAGTGTAGGAATATAGTACAATAGTAGATTTGTGCTTTATGAAATTTTACAGTTTTTGAAAGACACAGAATGCATTCAGGTCACTATTAAATGCATTTTGTGTAAAAGGAATGAAAAGTTGTTCCCATGGACCACTGTTTGGCTGTTTTTAAAAACTTAAGTAACAGAAATGTGTGTAATCAGCTGTGAAAAAAGCCTCACTGGAAAACAACAAAGGACAACATTAACTCTGCCCATTCCTCTGACTAAAGAAAAATACATTCCTATCACTAGAGAATAAGCAGTCTAACTATTTAGGGGCTTAAATGCACATGCCTGTCATATTGGGGGTTTTTGAGCACAGGTCAAAATTATGAATGAATTCCAAGGTGAGATTATCTAATATGCTTTAACTTTTTTTCAGATTTTTGAAGACATAGGAATGACAAAAACACAAGTTAAATCTGGAACTTGTGTTATGGTAGCAAGAAAATCAATGAGCAGCAATTTAGCTTTTTAATAATAGAAACTTTTTTAAATACATATATCAGTATTAAAAGCTTGGAAAATGCCATAGCACACAGTCTACATACTGTGTGATTTCTTATATTATATATAATTTATACTTATAAAAGTATAAGATAAGGTTTAGCAATATTTTAGGTTTATACCTGGAATCATGTACTTGCCACTAAAGTTAAAAATGTTGTCAGAACCCAGCACAATTTCTGCATACAAATGATGAATGTCTTTTTCTTCATTTCATAGGTTTCAGGTTGCATTTCTTGATGCAGCAGTAGACTGTGTTAATTGACAGTGGTTTTCTGAAGGGTTGCCATGTGGCTATATATTTATCACAGTTGCAAGACAGTTTCTCATACAGTGCCTTCTGAAGGCCCAAAGATCATGCACATTCAACAAATAGATTTTGGCTTTGCCCTAGGTGGGCTGACATTTCTCCAGATTTCCTCATCTTATCACAGTATTATGTGCTGTAGATGGTGAAAGACCTCAGTTCTTTGCCATCATGCGTTAAGAAATGTTAGTTTTGAACTCACAGACAATTCTCTCACTTCCAGGATGGTGTGTCTACATCAGATGCCTTCCTGATTGCTCTGTGTAGACTGTGCCTATATATTATTTTTCATAATTTTATTTGCTCATATCATAACTGGTGTGTTAGTATATGACAGCAGTACTCTTCGGGACATAGAAAACCAATGTCCAAATATAATTTTCTAACTTTGGGTACATTTCACTATATGTTGTACTTGTATAACCATGCATGTGACAAATAAACAATCTTGAATCTTTAATCTTGGAGTTTCATGATTTAGAACTGAACCTAGTGGATGCTCTTTTATTCCCAATCATTAGTCACTTACCTGTTACCAGTTCACCTGCTTATTGTGAAATTTTTCTAAATGTTGTAACATGAATATTCTATTAACATTTCACTCTTATTTTGACCCTAACCCAACATGTTTTAAAGCTGCTGCAGAAATCAAATTTAGCATTAGTTTATATGTATGAAATACAATCAAGTTAAATAAAAAAAAATAAAGGTTTACGAGAAGTTATAGCTTATTTTTGGTTTTTATTGCATTCCACAAAATGTCACAAGTTTTCTGACAATGTTTTTTTTTTTATTTAAAGTGTTAACAAGCCATGATGAAAACATGATGCAACAGGAGATTCATCTAACAGCGAACACCTAAACAGCTCACCAATAGACTAACATCAAAAGCCTAAGAACCATAAAGTTGCTCTCACAAGAGCTTCATTCTCCTCTGTTTCGTGTCTTACTTTTCTTGGACAACTAAACCATCATTATCATTTAATGCCTGAACAGCACTACCTCATTAAAAGTGTATGAATGTACTGTTGGAACTCATAGGATGCCACGATAAACAAAGGGTATACCAAAAGTTCCCAGCATTATTCTAAAGAAGAGATGCTCCTGTATTTAATGCAACATATACGCTACATAAAACAACCGTCTCCATCAGCTAGAATATAAGCCCTTTCATAGATCTACCTCCACTCTGTCAACCCACTTAATCAAGACATGATGTCAGACACATGTCATCATTACAGGGAACAAAAAAAGGGGACATGCAACTTTCATTGAGAGGAGATGGGAACATACAGAGCCCTGAGGGCATCCTTCATAGTGACCAAATTTTCTTTGTTCAGTATTCAGCAATGCTGATTGCCATCACTGTCACAGTGCTCCCACAAACGTTCAGCAGAAGCATTGTATAAGATGCAGGGGCCATGACAGACCTTGGATGACAGTGTAAGTAAACACAGAGCACAGCAGCCTCAGGGGCCTAATTCTCAAACTGATCTGACTGGACCGCGGCTTACTTTCACTGGACAACACAAAGCAAGAGTCACCACATTGCTTTCAATGAATGTGTGCTAACTTACAGTGACTCTGAAAACTGACACACTGAAACATTATAATGACCAAAGACCTGAATTTTGCTTGTGGTCACAATAATCACACAAAGGGACATTGTAATTACTGGAGTAAATGACCTTCACCTTCTTCAGTCAGTGACCAAAAAAGCACTGAAAGCATCCACTTGTTAAACCGCTCTTCTGTGGGATTGGACCAGGTGGGTTACCCTTCACTCCCCACATGCATCAGTGAGTCTTGGGTGCCCATGACCTTGTTGCAGATTGCCCAGTTGTCCTTCTTTGCACAACTTTTGGTAGGTACTAACTACTGCATACCTGGAACACTCCACAAGATCTGCTGTGTTGAAAATGTCGTCTAGCCATCACAAAAAGGCTCTTGTCAAAGTTGCTTGTCATTACGCTCACCAATTTGTCCTGCTTCAACAAATCAACTTCAAGAACTGATAACCAAAATGTGCCATAGTGTTAATGTTAGTAGCTGATCAGTGTATATATGCATATCTATATATAATGTTTAATGTGCAGAGAGTGGGAGGGAGAAGCTTCTTCAGTACAAAATTGTAGTCCTAGTGTGCATTAAAGACCAGCCTGCTGTTTCTCTGTTGCCAAGGAGCCACATGGATCAGTTTACATTGTCTCTGTTTGCTGAGTAATACAATGACTCCAGTTTTTAGATTTAGCAGGCCATTCTAATCTGCCCAAAGCCATATAATGCTTGTTTCATGTCCTTTAAAAAAACACAGCCATTATTAAGGGCTGACAGCTCTCACAGCAGGTAATACTCAGGCTGGGTATTTCTAAATCTCAAAAAAGTCAATAAAGAATGAATGTGATTATTAAACGGATGTCAACACTGCTCAGCTTACAGCCAGAGGAAAAATCAGACAGTCCATAATGAAGAGACAGTAAGAGCACTTACCGGGGAGAGCAGGTTCACACGCTGCGTGACGGCTACAGCACATACACGGTCATGACGAACAAGGTGCTGTTAGACCACCTGGCACCAGCCTTAACGTCTGATAGCATGTCGCTTCTCCTCTCGCTCCTAGCGCTGAATTGAGAGAGAGAGAGGGAGAGAGAGAGGGAGGTGCAGCGTGTAGGGTAGACACTAGCGGACAAGCAGGACGATACCATTCTGTAGCCTGTAGAGGGGGGCAATGTAGCACGCAGTATGTTCAGACCTGCTTGTTATAAAGTGATCCGTTTTCCATTAGGTTCAGTGCCTAATTCAGGTGACCGTAACTCAGTAATAACGGTCACATTTTGATGTTCGATGGGTGAAATGTGAGTTGTAAGAGTGCTGACATATAGCAGATATACCAGCATATTACAAACCTGAGGTAGGAATCGTGGTGAGGTCTGGAATAGCCAGCTTAACCAGTTTTTGCTTTGATTTGTCCATATAAACGAATCTTTTATTGTTAAGATCTTTTGTGGGTAGTAAAACATGAGGAAAACACCAAAACAGCTCACCAATGGATAAGCTGAAGAACCCTAAAGTTGCCCTCTCAGGAGCTTCATTCTCCTCTTGTGTCTTGCAACTAAACCATCATTATCATTTAATGCCTGAACAGCTCTATCCATTAAAAGTGTATGAATGTATTTATGAATGATTGTAATTCTTTGGTGTTTTGTAGGGTGGCATATAGATGCAATAAGTCACTAGAGGCTGTGTGTTACTGTCAATAATAATAATATTTTTAAAGCATTTTTCAAAGCACTCACGTCACCTCACATAGAATAAAATATATTAAAGAAATAGCAAATTCTACATAGCATTAAAATCCAGTGATAAACAATTCCAAACACATATGAATAATATACATAAAGGTATTTTTAATAAAAGTAGTGAAAGAAGTGTGACAGAGTTACGGACAGTGATGATTTTATGACAATAAATGCATTTTGGATAACTGATATGTGAGTCTGAAGAGCTGTATTTTAAGAGCATATCTGTATTGTGTCATTAAGTCCATTTGACATTCTTAGACATCATTACCCAGGGTGAAGTCACTGAACTAAGTCAACTGAAGAGTGTGCTCTATTATAATGATAAATGTTAAATATGTTAAATAAAAACAGGTTCAATAAATGTTTAACCATAATTAAACACATCCTTCATCAAACTGTAGATATAATACTTTTTAAAAAAAAGTAAATTAAATACTTATTTTTTTCAGTGACTCATTGTTATTATTATTTATGATTAGAAATGCTAATTTAAAACAAGTGTATAATAATTTCCCACAAAGAAGTATCAGTGTCAGTTATAATTAGTGTTAGACAGTAACATAATAAATTTACTTCAGGGATGTTCTGAAGCATATTTTTTGAGAATCTGTACTTTGCTTGAGTATTAGTTTTTTTGAGAAACTAGTTTTTACTCCTGCTTTTAAAAGACAAATTGTATGTTTGACTCCATTACATTTCTGTGAAGGTTCTTGTTACTAATAACTTTGAAGCATAGCTCTGAAGCTGGCACACAAGTGTTCTTTTCTGAAATGCAATTGGCCTAATTGTGTTTGTCACAGAAGAAAAAAACAATTACAGTAAACTACTCCTTGATTGTCAGTCAAGTCCAATTGCACACAAATGCATTTTTGCATTTTTTGAACAGTTGAACTTTGCAGTTTTAATGATGGCTACTACAGTGGCATATAAACATGATAAAGGCAAAGACAGAGCTTCCATGAAATGTTATGCTATGGTTGGTCAAATGACTTTTAAAGAATATGACTGGAACTAAATTAAAGGGTTAAATTATACTAAAATAATAACAACAATGACTGTAATTTGTAGCATATTTCACATGCTTTTTATTCTACAGGTTCTATAAGCAGTGCATTCATTAGGTTTGAGTCATTAGGTTCTGTAGATGCAGTGTTGCAACAATGTGTTGACATTAAAAAGAAAAAAGTGCTTTTGAATACTGAAGTATTTTTAAAAGCAAGTATTCCAGTTCAAGTCCAAATTTAACTGAACAGCTCTCACTTGTTGCGCAGTAATGCAAAGCAATATTGATAATATTGAAGTCCTAGAGTTGTGCACTTTAGATTAGAAAACATATCTAATGGTTATTTTTTTCCTGTTGGCGTTGTATTAAGATAAGGTCAGTTTACAACCTACACCAAGTATCTTAACTTGATGGGACTATAGTTATACTTTTATACTTTTTGTTTACACTAATTTTTTAATGTAAACTGATTGTTTATTTCTTGACTAAATGTGCTTTGTTACTCCAGCTATGCCTTAATCCATTCTGGAGTATTCATATTAGATGGCCACCTATCTGTGAATTTTGGGTGCTATTTTTATGTGCATGAAGCTTGAAAATTTTCCTATGTGTGGGATATGACTGTGTGCTTGTGATTATACATAAGCATGGACTAACAGTGCCATCCGTATTTTCCTGTTGCTTGCCCTGGGTACTTAGCTAATGTCCTCTCATTTATTAAATAAATCCACTGAGGGAAAATTCCATGCAAGCTAGTTTAATACGTCTCATCTGATGAAGTGTATGGAGAGGATTGTGCTCAACCACCTTCAACACCAGTTGAGCAGTGAGCTGGACCCCCTCCAGTTCGCTTATCGTCCAGGCATCGGGGTGGAGGACGCAGTCATCTTTCTGCTTCATCAGTCCCTCTCTCACCTGGAGCAGGCAGGGAGCACTGTGAGAGTCAT
>JBBPDA010083514.1:0-12138 GCA_037974385.1 Arnoldichthys spilopterus
CAGTGTAGTGGGACGGTACCTTACTCAAGGGAACCTCAGTGGTGCCCAGGGACTCGAACCTGCGACCTTCAGGCCTCCACTGCCCACAGAATAACCAGGGTTAAATATAAAAGGACATAAACAATACAACAGAATAAATATGCTAATATTTCCAGGTTGAACTGTGGGGCCACGAAGGAAAAGGTCAGCTCTGTGAAAAGGGAAAAATTAGGGATTTGGAAAAGTTTTTGCTTTTTTTTGTGAATAACAAATTTGACGGTGAGAAAATAAACATACCCAGACATTCGAGAACATCTGCCAGCTCAGTCGCCAGAGCACGAGACGCTTAATCTCAACGAGTATTCCAGCCTCACGTTGGGCGTTGCTAAGGGAACGGTGATGGTATAAGGATTAGGGCGTCGCCCTCTGTGACCCGAAGGTCGCTGGTTCAAATCCCAGACCAGTACCACTGAGGTTCCTATGAACAAGGCCTCGTCCCCAAGCGCTGCTCCCCGGGCGCCGCCCATGTCGGCTGCCATGGCGTGTTCACAATGACAGTCACTGATCTTTATTATTAAAACAGTAAACCGTTCCACAAGTGTGAGATGTGTCCTAAATTTGGGATGCGTCTGAAATTTCTCTGGCTTTGGCCTGAAGCTATAAAATAGTGCTAGCTTAGTGATTTGGGACTTGCCCATGTGATCGGAGGGGTTGCAGGTTCAAGTCGTGGCCCGGGCACCACAGAGGAACCCTTGAGCAAGGTACCGTCCCAACGGACTGCTCCCCGGGGGGCTGCTGATGGCTGCCCACTGCTGCACGTGTTGACAGGTTCAGTGCAGAGGTCACGCATCGTTGTGTGATGGGGGTGTGTTCACAATGACAAACAGTCACTTCCACTTAATAACAATAAAATCGGCCAAGGTGAACGATCATAGCATTTGAAATAAAAGCCAAACCCTTCTAATAGTCGATGCCCACCCAAAATTATGGCTGGCCCCCAGGCCTGGGCCCATGTGACTGAGGTCATGTGACATGCGTTGAGGGGGTTTCTCCACCGGCTTAGGACATAAACGGCTGTGTTCTCGTGTTTTTTGGAGGTTTCTCAGCCAGCGGGGGAATTAAAGGCTGTATTCTCGAACAGACTAAGTCCCGTCCGATTAAACGTTCGCCTCTGTTTATTTCCCCCATAACTCAAACACGCGGTTCCTCCGGGATCGCTGCCCTCGCCTCCAGCCTGCGCCCGGCATAGCCCCTCCCCACATCGCGCCATTGAGAGCACACGGCTTCCGATTGGCTCGCCGCGCAGGGAGGGCGTGTCCACGGCGCCGCAAAATGCTCGTCGCTCATTGGCCCCGGGCGATGTCTTCCGAGCGTCGCGATTGGACCTTGGACCTGTCAGCGGGGGCGTCCTGCGACGACAAAGAGTTTGAAACGGGAGGAGAAAATGAAGCACTACGAGGTGAGAGACGTTTCTGGAAAAAAAAACCCGGTTTCGGGTGTGTTTTTCCTTATTTACGGCGCCGGAACGCGCAGCGGGAGAGAGCGAGAGAGAGAGAGGGAGAGAGACGGGATGAAGGGATGAAGGGACGGGGGGAGAGGTGAAGTCGTTCCGGCTTCCACCTGCAGCCTTGCGCAATCCCTGCGCACGAGCAACGCACGTCCGTGCGGTTCAAAGCGTCAAAAATGCGCGTAAAACGACGTGTTTCGCTAACGCGGCCGCTTCAGCCCGAGGCGTCGCCATTGAATTGGGTGCCCGAGTCGCCGCGGGACTCCCCGAAGTGGGTGGGTGGGGGGGTTCTCTTTAATCTGGATTAGCGCTCCGCTTTAACCCGGATTAACAGAGGCTGCGCGTATTTGGCGCAGTCGTTGCTGTGGGCCGTGTATTTACAGTGAATGGGCGCGTTGGTTGTAATAGCAGGCGGCCGCAAGGGGGAGCCGGAGAGTCATGTCAGGCCCAGCAAAAATGGTGCATTGTGTGTTCTGACCCCTTTCTATCAGGGTCAGCGTCACTCTTTTCACCACAGCGGCTCTTCTGATTGGACCACACGGGCCTTCACTCCCCACATGCATCAGTGAGCCTCGGGCGCCCACGACCCTGTTGCTGATTTACTGTTGCACAACTGGAGCACTCCTCAAGACCTGCTGTTCTGGACAAAATGCTCTGGCTCAGATCCTTACGCTGCTGCTTCTAGCACAGCGACTTTAAGAGCTGACTGTTCACTTGTCGCTTAATATATCCCGCCTCCCTGGCACACGTCATTGTGGTGAAATGATGTTACTGTCAGTGGTGTTATTGTTGTGGCTGATCGGTGCATTGGGCAGGGAGTGAACGGTCAGTTCTTGAAGTCAATGTGCTGGAAGCCGGAACATTAACTGGGTTTAAGCAGGATTAAATTACACGTGGAGTCGCGCCGCTGCACCGCCAGTCACAGTCTTCACACAGGGACACGTCACTGGGCCTGAGCGGTTGGACCAATAAGCTGAGCCGAAATCTGGGGGCGTCCAGGTCACATGACCGGTTTGGTTGACAAATGCTACTTTTACCTCAAGAGAGAAAAACACGTGGCACATGTTAACGGGTTATTTGCTGATTTTAACAATTTAGGGAGGAAAAAAACATAAAAGTAGAAAGTAATGGCACACCCCCCCCCCCCCCAGTGTATTAAAGTCATAATGTTATGAAATTATTTCGTGAAAACGTCACATTTGTGCATCGCCGCACTTTCACCAGGGCTGCGCCGATGTCTGACCAGTCTCACGTCGCAAACGCGTCAACGATGGTCTGTCCTTCCGCGCAGAAGTCTGTCGCCACCGATCCTGGGGGGGGGGGGTTGTCTGTCTATACCAGGGGTCCCCAGCTGCAGGCCCGGTGGGCCGGTGTCCAGCACTGAGGTCGTCCTCCTCCTCGAACGCGCGCTCACTGCACCTGGCGGGGAACAGGGAGCTGGTGCGGGTGTGTGTGAGCAGGGAAACGCCAAACACACGGTTCCTCCAGGGCCGCAGTCGGCCACGCGGAGAACGTCCGGCGTCCGGGTGGGAGGGAAAGGCTCCGTCACGGCACCTGTCAGAGTCAAACTCGCTGCCCCGTGTCCCTGCAGCCTCGGTCGGGACGTTCCCAGGCCCTCGGTGCCGCCCCCTATTGCCACGTGGCCCAACACTGGCAACAGGCCTGTTAGAGAGAGGGGGTCTCCGTCTGTCACCACCCCCACCTCCCGCCCGTGTCTGTGTGTGTGTTTGTGTATATCTGTGTTTGTGTATGTGTGTCTGTGTTTGTGTGTCACTGAATTTTGAGGGGGATCTTGAGTTGTAGATCAGCCATAACATTAAGACCACCTGCCTAATACTGAGTGTGTCCCTCCTGCTGCTTGAGCAGCTCTGACTGTGCTGCACTGTGTGTTCTGACCCCTTTCTCTCAGAGTCAGTGTCACTTTCTACACCACAGTAGCTCTTCTGTGGGATCACTCCCCACATGCGTCAGTGAGCCTCGGACGCCAGTTCACTCCACAAGATCGGTTCGACCATTGACCACCTCCCGGGTTCCCCTTCTGGGCCTTGGTTCCCCCGAGTGTGTGAGACTGCTGTGCGACTGCGTCAGCGCTGTAGAAATGGAGTTGGCCTGGTCTGACTGCTGATCGTCGGCCCAGATTAGGCAGGAATGCCGTCTGGACGTCCAGGCTTCTCCCCGTGGAGTCTGGTATGCAGTGCTGGCGTTTGGCCTGAGCGGGTTTTGGTCGATGCACCGATTCATTGCTACACACCTGTCGTTGGTCGTGTTCTCGGGATTAGCAGGAGGTTCTTTACTGTCGTAAGGCTACACGATCAGCCACAACATTAGAACCACTGACGGGGGGGGGACAGTGATTGTCTTAATCTCATTACAGTGGTGCGTGTCGGGGGGTTATTAGGCAGCGGGTAAACAGTCAGTTCCCGAAGTCGATGCTGCTCAACGCTGTGGAGCATAAGCACGCGGCACAGACAGTCAGACTGTAAACACTGCTTCAGCCTTAGGGCGCAGTGCCATGTGCCTCCACTGTCCTCTAAATGCAAGGGCACCCACTGAGCATGTGCGGCGCTGTGGCCACACCCACTCTCCCACATGGCCTTTCGGCGGCCAATCGAAGCCCGTGTCATAGGGAAATGTGTTTTTTTTTACCATGTGTGTATATAACTCTTTGTGAGGACCAGATGTCCCCATAATGACAGGAATACAGGAAAATCTGTTGAAGTGGGGACATTTTGCTGGTCCCCACAAGGAACCATGCTGTTTTCTCCACAAATTCAGCTTATTTTAGTAAAAACGAAGAGCAGAGGGATTGTCTTTGGTTCACTGAAGTTAAGGTCAGAGTTGGGTTTAGGCGTCTGTGTAGTGTTCGTGTTTCAGAAGTCAATGGAATGTCCTCACAAAGATAGTACTACCAGCCTGTGTGTGTGCAGGAGCAAGGGAAACGTGCCTGTCTGCCAGTAAGCAGGTTATAATTAGTGCCTGACTGATGAAGGGAGATTGGGTGGTGAGAGCAGGGGTGTTTTCCACGTTTCCTCTTGAGGTGTGTGTGTGTGTGTGTGTGTGTGTGTGCTTCTGTCTCATGCTTCAGGGCAAAATGAGGTCGCATTTGACTCTAAACCGGGTCAGAGGTCGCCAGTGGACAGATGTGCATGTTTCTTTGTCTGATCCTCGTGCCCTTTTCACCAATCCTTATTTACCTCGATCAGCCAAAACATTAAGACCACTCACAGGTGACGTGAGTAACAACGACTCTCTAGTTGTTTCACTACGGTGGCGTGTGTCAGGGAGGTGCGATTCATTAGGCAGCGAGTGAACAGTCAGTTCTTGAAATCGATGTGCTAAAGGTAGGAGAGCAAGGCCACAGTCTCCAGAACAGCAGGTGTTGTGGAGTGTTCCAGGTGTGCAGTAGTTGTTTTTGTGATGTCACAAAAACAAGCTCTTTTACACACACACAGACACACCACCTATTCGGTCTACAGCACGTTAGCCCTGACTATTCCTCCCCATCCGTGAACCTGTATTTCAGCCTGCGTCACTGTCGAGCACCGTGCAGGGCAGGGCAGCCAATCAGAACACAGTTCATCAAATCAGCGTTAAAGGTATAATTTAAAAAAATAAATGTTTAATTCAAAGAAGTTAGAGGTTAGGAAATGTCTCGATTGGTGTCTGTTCTTGTTGCACACATTTCCGGAACCTTAGGGGAACAAAAAAATAAATAAATAAATAATAATAATAATAATAATAATTTTTTAATAATAAAGTTTATTTTTATAGCATCTTTCATACAAGAAATGTAGCTCAAAGTGTTTAAAAGTGAACAGATTACAGCATTAAATAAGAAAAGTGAAGAAAGCAGAAGAGCAAGGCATAAAATCATAAAAACAAGCCAGAAAAGTAATGTGACCATAATGAAATACTCACTGGGGTCGAGGCGAATGGACTGTCGAGCAGGATACCACTGAGGGTCTGAAACAGAACAGAAACAATCAAAATCCAACAGACAATACAATCCCTCAGATCCTCCATCAGCATTAGTCAGAAAGTAAATTAAAATTGCTAATAAATTCCTAAATGATTAGGAAAAGTAAGGTAAGCATTAAAATAAGCATAAAATAAATCATAAAATTTATAATAAAATTACTAAACAAGTAGGAAAATTAATCTAGGCATTAAAGTAAGCATAAAATAATTAAAAATGTCTAAAAAATTAAGAAAATTAATAAACTTTTAGGAAAAGTAAACATTAAAGTAAGCATAAAATTAAAAAATTGCCAAAAAATGTAATAAATTATTAGGAAAAGTAAACATTAAAGTAAGCATAAAATAAATCAGACAATTGATATAATCAACAATAAAAATTGATAAACAAGCAGGAAAAGTAGTGTAGGCATTAAAGTAAGTATAAATAAATTAAAATTGCTTAAAAAAGTTAATCCATTGATAAATGATTAGGAAGAGTAACGTTTGCATTAAAGTAAGTCAAAATAAATCATAAAATTGGAAAATAAAAATGTAAAAAACGAATCTGAAAGTGCGCAACAGTAAATATATTACATCATTAATATAATGAAGAAATTAGAACCGTGTTGTGTTCGAGCCCTTTAATACGTCGCACTCGTTTTAACTGGAAAGTTCTTGGAAAGGCTGGATGTCCCCAACCTTTAGACAGGGAGTGTACAGTAGGGTAGGGGAAAGGTCAGTGCTCAAGTGAAGGGGGCACAGAATGATGGTGGGTGGAGTCAGGGAGAGAGAGAGAGAGGTGGGCTACAAAGGGAATAGCAGTTAGGGAGAGAGAGAGAGAGAGCAAGAGAGAAAGAGGTGGGCTACAAAGGGAATAGCAGTTAGGAAGAGAGAGAGAGAGCGAGAGAGGTGGGCTACAAAGGGAATAGCAGTTAGGGAGAGAGAGAGAGGTGGGCTACAAAGGGAATAGCAGTTAGGGAGAGAGAGAGAGGTGGACTACAAAGGGAATAGCAATTCGGGAGAGAGAGAGATTTCTGCAGCTGACTGTCTGGGTCTTGCTCTCGTTTTAGAGGGTTTCAGCGGACAGGGAGAGAGAGAGGGGGGGAGTGAGAGAGTGAGAGAGTGAGAGAGAGAGAGAGAGAGAATATGGATACTCTGGCTTTAGAAGCCACCCAGCCAAAAAGGGCTCAGCCCAGCCCGGTGGCCACGGGCCCCATTGTCCCGGCCCCGACTAAACGCAAACCGGCAAAGAAAACTAAGAAAGCTGTTGTCTTTTTCGAGGTGGAGATTTTGGACGCCAAGACCAAGGACAAGCTCTGCTTCCTGGACAAGGTAAGACAGACGTTCACCCACGTTAGCAGTGCACAGCATGCGCAGCACTGGACAGTAGCAGTTTTCCACCTAAATGTAAGAATCAGTGGTTGTGGACTGAAGCTCTGCTTCTTCAGTTTTGCGCTGGAGCTGCTAAGTGACCTGCTGCCTGTTTTAGCTATGCTAATGTGCTCTAGTGCATGTTTACAGATAACAGTGTGTCGCACAGTGTCAGAAACCACATAAACCACCTCCATGCTGTCTTGAGGCGAGTGTGTGTTGCTTTATTCTCACCGTACTCACTGTCGAACCTTGACTGTAATGTTCATGGCTGTGTTGCCGAATTAAAGAGGCGTTACGGAACACTGGATGGTCAGTGTTAGCATAGACGGCTAATCAGGATTTCCCATTTTGCCAAATTATTCCTTTAATCCTGAGACAGATACACATTAGCACTGTGTTTCTCTTGTTAAGGCTGGTGCTATCTATAGCATGTGCGCTAGTCCTGCTCTTAGAGGAGTTCCTCGGTGTACTCTTGCATGGTGCCGTGTTACTTTGGGGCGGCGCGGAGGCCGGAAGCCTCGCCACTCTCTCACCCATACAGAGGAATCCGTAACGAGGTGTCTAGGGTGTCCCGAGCCGTTCTCACAGGATTATCTGGGATCATACTACTGTGCGACCTCCAGCGATTTGCAACACCTCCACACTGACGTCATTGTGGGGCTAACACTGCAACGTCACACTGAAAGGGAATGTATTATGATGTCACGATGAAACTGAAACCGCTGTGACTTCACAGAGGAAGTGGAGGTAACATGGTGTCGTAATGAAATTGAAACCAGCGTGATGTCCCAGTGGAAGGGAACCTTCACTGCCACTGTGACATCACAATGCATTCGCAGCCACTGTGACATCACAATGCGTTCACAGCCACTGTGACATCACAATGCGTTCACAGCCACTGTGACATCACAATGCATTCGCAGCCACTGTGACATCACAATGCGTTCACAGCCACTGTGACATCACAATACCTTCACCTTTACTGTGAGAAAAGGTCTGTGATAGTCACTGTGTTTTTTAAAGGGGGGTATTAATATTTTCTTTGTAGTTTTTTCTTTTGTCTCTCTTTCACAACACACACAGACACAGCATTACTTGTGCTTGTACTGTAGTTTTGCGAAAGCTGTAGGTTATGGTGTGGATTATGGCTCTAAGGGTGTGTTTAAAGGTCTGAAATCTACGACTTTTTGGCACTTCCACAATCTGCCATAGCTGCTGTGTGTGTGTGTCTTGAAGAATGGCAGCTGTTCTAAGGCCCCACTGCCTGAGAACGACAGCCTTGGCGGCTAAATTTACCACCGATTTCTCTCACACACACACACACACGCACACACGTGGCCTCTGTAGTGAGTGTGTATTTGTGTTTGGCTAACAGGTGGAGCCCAACGCGACCATTGGCGAGATCAAGTCGATGTTCCATAAGAGCCGTGAGTGAACCAACAGACCAAACGTGTTAATAGGAGCCTATTAGCTAAGTGCTTTTAGTGTTCTGCTCAAGCACACACACACACACACACACACACACACACACACACACTGCAGGTCAGGGTGGGCTTTTGTAGAAGCTGGTCCGATGGATTAGGTGTGTTAAAGCAGGTAAAATGTGCAGAAGCTGCTACTACAGGCTTAGAGCTGCAGTTCTGCTCATTAGGACAGAACCGATACAGACGCCCATCGATAAAACCAGCAGAGACGGTTTTACATGATCAGTGGCATCAGCTGATCACAGAACAGCTCAGCAAACCATCAGATAAACACAATATTTCCACTTACTCCAGATGTAGTCGATCAGCAAAGGCTGAGGTTTGAGTCCAAAACTGCAGGACGTTTACTCACCTGATGGTCACCCAAACCTTTTCAGAACTTCGGGCCGAACGTTTTGGGGAAAACATGTCATTGTCAGTTTACACTTACATTATTTAAAATGATTTTAAACTATAGCCAAACATGTCTTGGCTGATCCAGTAACCCAACAGTAAGTGGAAGATGGTGAGAATTCTGCCAAAATCTTATTAACACACTGCTGTAGTTTAGGTCAACAGTAAATTAATGATTGTCAGTTGTAAACTGTGGAAAAAAGTCAGATATAATTATTATGCATTATTTATTATTATCATTGTATACATATTATCATATAATAATTATCACTTTGACCTGTTGGAGGATTTGAGGGGTTGAATTTTCGGTTGGATTTTGATGTGATGGAGGATTTGAGGGATTTAATTTTCGGTTGGATTTTGACATGATTGAGGATTTGAGGGATTAAATTTCCTGTTTGATTTTGACGTGATGGAGGATCTGAAGGATTGTATTGTCTGTTGGATTTTGATTGTTTCTGTTCTGTTTCAGACCCTCAGTGGTATCCTGCTCGACAGTCCATTCGCCTCGACCCCAGTGAGTATTTCATTATGGTCAGCCCCACATAACACATCCATAAATAAGACTCTAAATATGACTTCACATCAGTTACTCACTAAAAACATAGATCCAGATTAGTCTTTCGTTAATGTCCTTTACAAAGCCGCGTTCAGTCCGAACATTCATTGTGTTCATCACTGAAAGGGAGGAAACTCACACCAGCAGGACCTCATCACTGCCTGTACATTTATAGTTGAAATTGTTAATGTATATGAAGTAAAATGAAGTGCTTTCTGTTGTAAGTGTGTCTGATACTCAAGACGTTTTTGAAATATATTTAGATTTTTTAAAAATAGTTTTTGTGATGTCACAAAAACCAAAACAGAGACATAAATCCACTTTCTCAGCCTACAGCAGCTTTACCCCATCCACTTATGCTGAAGTTATAAGGAGCATTTCAGCCTAAATTGTCTTTGAATGAGACGCAAGACAGGGCGACCAATCAGAGGAGAGCTCATTTACATATTTGGGCACAAAACAGGCTGTTTTCATTTAAATAATGTAGTACATATGCCCACAAAAATATATATATTTAAAACTTAATGTAAAGCCTGTAGGTCAAACATGTATGAATGCAATTTTAATGATACATACAGACTGATCAGCCATAACATTAAGACCACCTGCCTAATACTGAGTGTGTCCCTCCTGCTGCTGAAGCAGCTCTGACTGTGCTGCACTGTGTGTTCTGACCCCTTTCTGTCAGCGTCAGTGTCACTTTTTACACCACAGCAGGTGGGCCTTCACTCCCCACATGCATCAGTGAGCCCTGGGTGTACCATGCCCCAGTCACTGATTCACCAGTTGTTCTTCCTTGGATCACTGTTGGTAGGTACTAACTACTGCACACTTGGAACCCTCCACAAGAACCTGCTGTTCTGGAGACGCTCTGACTCCGTCGTCCGACCATCGAAATAAATCCCTTGTCAAAGTGGCTCAGACTTCAAGAACTGACTGTTCACTTGCTGCCTAATATATCCCAACCCCCCCGACAGGTGCCACTGTACTGAAATAAATAGAGAGTCAATGTTACTCACTGGACCGGTCAGTGGTGTTAATGTTGTGGCTGATGTGTGCAGTAGGTGTGTAATATCAGTGTATATGCAGAAGGGCAGTGGTGTGTGCGGTGATGTGTGTGGTGGTGGTGGTAGTGATGCATTGTGGGACTGTATTGCAGAGGGCAAGTCACTCAAGGATGAAGACGTGCTGCAGCACTTACCTGTGGGTACGACGGCAACGTTCTACTTCAGAGACCTCGGAGCGCAGATCAGCTGGGTCACGGTAATGAACACACACACACACACACACACACACACACACACACACACACACACACACACACACACACACACACCCCAAAACCACTAAAGTGCAAACCAAAGGGCACAAGGGCAAGGAAGAACCTTGGGAGGAACCAAGACCAAGAGGAACCCTGTCCTCCTCTGGCCGACACCAGACATCAATAATAGACCATAGAGTTTTGGGTTCTAGACGCGGCATCAGCTAAAAGCCTATAGCTTGGAGCAACGTATCTAGCACATGCATATGAAGAACATGGAGGTGGCTGTGGGTGTGGTTGTGGTTGAACCAGTCTGGGACAGGTGATCAGGTGACCACCTCAATAGTAGCAGCTCGACCAGCTAAGACGTGTTCAGGGGTCTGATGGTGTTTGTGTGGTTTAGCACTGGAGCTACAATGCTAACGGAAGTTAGGAGTACGCCAGTAAAATCGATGTTCTAGATAAAAAAAACAATTGTACCTCATTGTCCTCGCCTACTCCAGACGTTTGCTTCTTTAGTCTAGAACTGGAGCCACAATGCTAATGTTGCTAACAGTCACCCAAAGTCAGTAGTCACCCAAATCCAATACATCCCGGCCTCTCGACCAGCTCTTCAATGTGGGTGTGGCTAGTGAAAGTGTCCGTCTGTCATTGTGAACACACCCCCATCACACACAGTGCACCACAACGAAACGTGACCTTTGCGTTTAACCCCTCACACCCTGGGGGCGGCGGTCTGTCCGAGGGTTCCTCAGTGGAACCTGGGCAGCGAGTCCATAACCACGACCACACGTCCTCAACATTTAAGCACATTTGAGTTTTTTTACTCGAAGGCTCGTCGGTTACTGTGTGTGAGGACGTGGTGGGTGTGTGTAGTTCACGCATGAGGAATCTGCCTTACGCGAGCCTGAGCGAGACCACCCCTACGCCAAGACTGCGGGGGGCTATATATAACCTGTGGGAGAATGTGAGCCTGCTGCCAGCGGCGGACGCCCGGAGGGTCAGAGGGAGACGGACAGAGTTCACGTGTGTAGGGAAGGGTGTGAAACAGCCACTGGGTTTCGGGGGTGTGTCGTCCCCCCCCCCATGTAGTGTTTTGTAGACGGGGGATGATGGCTAATTCGGCTCCGCAGGGAAGGCTATCATCACTACACTTATCAGCCAAAACATTAAGACCACTGACGGGTGAAGTAAGTAATCTCCTCTTCTCTCTCTCACTCTCTCTCTCTCCTATTCTTTCTCTCTCACACACACCTCTTCTGTTTCTGTCTTATCTCTCCCTCTCTCTCTTTCTCTCTCCCTCTCTCTTCGTCTCTCTCTCTCTCTCTCTCTCCCTCTCTCTTTCTCTTTTTCTCTCTCTCCCTCACTCTCTCTCTCTCCTCTTCTTTCTCTCTCACACACACCTCTTCTGTTTCTGTCTTCTCTCTCTCTCTCTCTCTCTCTCTCTTTCTCTATCCCTCTCTCTGCATTTCTCTCTCTCTCTCTCTCTCACTCTCTTGCTCCTCTTCTCTCTCACACACACCTCTTCTGTTTCTGTCTTCTCTCTCCCTCTCTCTCTTTCTCTATCCCTCTCTCTGCATTTCTCTCTCTCTCTCTCTTTCTCTCTCTCTCTCACTCTCTTTCT
>JBBPDA010083535.1:0-12135 GCA_037974385.1 Arnoldichthys spilopterus
TCTGACCTGGTTTCTGTAAAGCTGCTTTGTGACAACGTCAGTTGTAAAAAGCGCTATATAAATAAACTTGACTTGACGTGACTTGATAAAAGTGGCTAGAGATAAGACAACAGCAATAAAAGTAGGGGGGAAAAAAAATAAATAATAAGATTTAACAGGCCAGGAGCCAGTTGTTAGGACAAAAATGGTTGTTTCTTCACCTTGATGCAACAGACTCAAAGGCACAAGTTTAACCTTTTAGTGTTCCTGTCAGTTATTTGGTTAAGCACATTTTGAGCCCCTATATCTTATTGACATTTTCACTGAACTTAACTCAACCTGACTGGTCACTGCCACTTGGTTAAGGAAAATAAAAAAAAATCAACTTGATTTTGCTGTGACTTTAATTAATAGACCTTTGCAGTGATCTTCCTCATCAGAAGTCAGGAAAAAAAGTCTGTTAGTTGCAGGTGGTTCTATTGCACACATTTAAAGGATTTTTATGAATTTTTCTGAGAATGTTTAAGAGAATCAAAGAATTGTATTAGTGTATTTGAAATGTATGTTTATGTATTCAGAGTTTTATTATAGACATTTCAACTTTTTGATAGAGGCATATATTTAAAAAATTATGGGGCTGTTGAGTAAAAAAATTTAATTATTCCTTATTATTGCCCCAAATAATAGTTTTTTCTTGGTGTGGCAATTAAAGGGTTAAAGTCCAGTGTGAGGGAATCTTAGAAGATGGGTGGGTCCTGATATCCCAGCATGCTATGATGGGAAATGCCTATGGAGATGCTGAGATAAATAGGCCAGGGCTTGCCCCTTTAGGGCTTTATAGGTTAGAATGAATTAAAATGAATCCTGAAAGGTACTAGGAGCTATCACAAGAATGATAAAATCTGGGTTATGTGTATTCTTTACTAGTGTGAGTTAATATCCTGGCTACTTGGAGGCGTTTGAGGGATAATGATGTATTTAGGCCTGCCATTGAAGTATGAAGGTGGGAGCATCATGGTGTGAGGCTGTTTTGCAGACAGTACTGGAGCATCTCACTACGTTGAAGGAGATGTGAATTGAGTGATATCCTGGTAGACAGTAGAGAAGAACTTTGAATGAATAATGACACAAGGATGGATGTTTTATCAAGACAACCCCAAACCTGGTGTTTTCAAAGAAGATGAAGAAGCTTGCATAGGCTCAGCGACCTTCTGACTTGCAGTAGCAAAAGGGCAAGGGGGGGTTCAGGTGCTCAGGCACCTGCCCCTTTGACCATAGTACAACTTTTGGCAAGGGTAGTGACCCCTGTCTGCAAAAACATTTGATGTCATCCCTCCCCTGCCTCCCTCTCCACAGTTTCCATTAACAGTTTTTTCATTTTTCGATCTCATGCAATTTTGTTGATCTTACAACAAAGTACAAAGACAAAAGACATTGTGTATACTTGAAAAGGAGTTTGTCCCCATTTGCTACAGCCTCTTCTGGTAAGGCCACTAGATGCTGGAACATAACTGTGAGGAATTGACTGTCCCATCACTACATTTCTATTACTCCAAATTGCTTAACCCTATATATAGAGGGACTAAGTTGCAGGCTGCTGTTTTATTGCGCAATATATTTTTGTCCATTTTTACCAATAGCACAACATTACGTTTACTACCTTGCATCTCAAAAGTACAATTTCATCACCCCATCCATGGCTTGGAAATATTTGCTAATCTTCCCTGTTAAGTGTTGTTCCAGCAGTATGGGAGACAAGTGGAGGAAACTGTGGTTTCCTGCAGATATCTCCTTCAGCAAGAGTGTGTCGAAAGATACTTGCTGTTTTTTTGTGAAAAAAATAATACATTTAGGCGACACCCATAGCTGATGGCTTCATGTGAAAGTCAATTTATTTCCATATAAGAAATGTGCTAAGAAAAGTTTTCCTCAGATGTGTTTGGAAGCAATTTTTGTAGCCTACTTCAGTGTGGTGACCATGACGAGGATGTTCCTCAGTAACAATCTCTCTAGGTTAGGGAGCTCGCATCCAGGGGTGTAGCACAAAATTCTGGGCCCTATACACAAACACTCTCAATGGGCCCCCTACACATACAATTTACATAAACTATTAACAGTCTAAAACCAAGATTGTACGGTCTGTGCCGAACAAGCTGGATGAACTAAGGACATGGACCTTCACACAAAGAAGGCTCATGGAGTGCTGCCTCATGGTTTGATCATGCTGTTTATAACAGCGTAATGGAACTGGAAGGGTGCAACTGCAGCAGCAACAGGTAAAAGCAATGGTGGTGGTTTGTGCATCTATGTGAATAAATCATGGTGCTCCAACTCTACTGTTTCTAATTGTTGTTGCTCTGCTGACCTGGAATACATTATTATCAAGTAAAGACCCTTGCATTTACCAAGCAAGTTCTCATGCATCATTGCTGCTGCAGTTTTTGTTCCACAGGATGCAGCTGCTAAAGTAGCTATGAAAGACCTTTGTCCTGCTATTAGCAAACTGCAGACACTGCATCCAAATGGAGCCTTTATTGTTGCTGGGGACTTTAATCACTGCAACCTACACACCATGCTTCCAAGCTATTACTCAAATGTCTCATGCACCACAAGGGGACTTAAAACCTTGGATCATGTCTACACAACATGGCTGATGCCTACAAATCCATTCCCTGGGGTGAGTGCAACTGGGTGAAAGCTCCTGGGGTTCCCAAAGAATCCTGTGTCCCAGGATCCTGGTGGACTTTTACTGCCATTAAGAGCATGCTCATCTACTGCATCTCAACATGGTACAGCAACTGCTCCACTTCAGACTGCATCGCACTCCAGATAGTGGTGAAGACTGCTCTGCAGCTAATTACTATTGAGAACATTTACATTAAATGTTGCTTGAGGAGGGTAGAAAGCATTATCAAGGATGCATCCCATATGTAGATATCTGGCAGGCATTACAGGAGCCTCCACTCCTGCACCAGCAGGCTCATGAAAATCTTTTTCCATGAGGCTGTGACCTGCTGAACTCCACATCAATAGCAATAGGCATATAAAAGCATCACAGTTAAGGGGCCCTGTTAAGTCAGTCCCACTTTTCACCCCAATTTGATGCCCATGCATAAAACCTCTGGTCAGTCCAGCACACTTTGATGTTTTCCTTGCACACCTGGTTCAACTGATCTGTTCACTGCTATATTTAGTGAGTGTATCTGAGAAGGGGAATTATTCAATTAAATTTTAATTCAATTAATTTATATAGCACTTTTTTACAATGGATGTTGTCACAAAGCTGCTTTACAAAATCTGTGTCTGAGCCTCTAATGAGCAAGCCAAGGCAGCGGAGGCAAGGAAAAACTCCCTGAGCTAAAGGAAGAAACCTTGGGAAGAAACCAAGACTCAGTAGGGGAACCCATCAAATGACAGACACCAGATGACAGTAAAATAAACACTTGCAAAATGGTACACAGTCTCAGTTTATGAAGGCAGCATTAGTTCAGTCCATATGGCTATGGTGTAACTGGAAATGACCACACTGGACAGCAGATCAGACTTAAAGGGGGTGGGGGCAGCTCTTATAGTCCTAATGTAGTAGAGGATCTAGTCGGCAGCATGGGCTGGCTGGGAGCCTACATGATGGTAGGGAGCGCAGCATTTCGTGTGTGCGGCTGGGCCTTGATGAAGGTCGGTCCGGCTGAAAGCATGGTCGGCAGCTCCCCTCGGTGGTGATGGTCAAGTAAAAGACAGAAAAGAACAGTTAGCCTTTTCTAAAGTCACTGTAAAGGTATAAAATAAACATGAGTGCGAAACATGACTATGAATAGGACTCTGGCAGACCTCACAATAACAGCCTAGCTAGAAGGAACAGAGTCATGGGAATCAAAAACATGAAAGCACCCTGTGACACTAGCACCCCCTCACTCCACCGTCATCGAACTAGGAGAATTACCGACTATGCTCCAGAACCAGATTTGGTTATTTCTACTCTAGGGTTTCTTTAATTATTTATATTTTCTGTTTAAATATTGTTTTTCTACAGAGGTAGAAATGACACTGACTGGTTTGGATCTAGTAGTAGCCAGTATTAACTACTAATAGCTATTAGTCATGTAGCCATGCTGTACAGTTTGCTTTCATATATTCAGACCTTAACTCTGAGGTTTACCGTTGCTTAGTTTGGTCAGGGAAGCCTTCCTGGAATAAAGGACATTAGATATCCCAGGAAATCTGTTTGATTGTTTTGCAGAGCTGTTGGTCATCGGTAAAGTGGATTACTCTGGGGTTTTGTGGGATGTGCCCTGGATTTTTTTCAGCAACCCCCTTGGCATTCAGAAGCAGTGAACTCTATACTGTTTGGTTTGTGCTTTTATTGGCAATTGCTTTATGGTGTAGTTTCTACCAGTCTATCCTGCATTTTAGTAGGGAAAGAGCTGTTTTGATCATGTGATACAACAAAAACAACAACTGTTAAATGTGTAACACTTTATGAGTATACATAGTTCACATTTTAAGCCCACATTTTTGACTTGTGTGTGTGCTTAAGTGCACACTTGCATAATTCAGATCTGTAGTTTCTAGATTTAGCAAAAATGTTCAGATTTCTGCTTATTTCAGTAGTTTAGATGTATGCAACCTCATTCAGAATGGACTATCAGGATGAATCAGTACAGACAGGGATTTATTTACAGTAGTGATGAATGGAACCAGACTTCACAGCTCCAACACAAAAATAATTTGTGAATAATTTCTAAACTAAATCACTTTGGTGGACTATTTTGCCTCACAATGCCCTGCCCCTACACTATGGGTTTAGTTTTAGTCTCTAAAGCTTCTCCAAACTCTGGCAAAACAATGTCTGAGGGATCAGGCAGCATCTTCATAACCATTTCATGTAATAACTATCTGTGAGGAAACTTTTAGAGGAACCTGGTTGCATTCGCCACCACCATTGTTCTCTACAATAAAGCACTTCACAACCACACCCATTCTGGATGACTCTGTTTATATCTAAACAACTTAGTCAGAATGGTTAGTAAATACTGCAAATGTGCTGATATGTATGATAAATACCCTTTAAAAAATATATCGGCACGTAATCACCATTGTGAGACTATGCAACCTATTTCTAGACATTTAAATTGCTTAAAAATCATAAAAATAACCATATCTTTATATGTAGCCAGGTGCTGGTGTTGTCTGAAATGTTTATCTACATTTGGCATTTTTTAGCATGGTCATAGTTGACCACAAGTCTGCTACATCTTCATGAAGAGATGGATGCTGGTTGAGAGAAATTTTTGGGATGTATTTTTAGAAAAGATTTGGATGACTACTGAAATCTGTTGTTAGCAGCTATAGCCTTATAGCTCTAGCTCTAAACAAAAGAAACAAAATTTGGTCAAAACAATTACATCTTGTGTAATTGTTAAATTGAGTATATTTAATTTTTTTTCCCCACTGAACTATTTATGTTCATTTAAGCATCAAATATTACACAATGGATTCATTTACAACATTACCAGGTAATTAAACTCCTCTTGCTGATGGGTGAGGTTGGGTGCAATCAGAGAAAGGATTTCTCCATGGGTGACTATTAATGATGTGGAAAAAAAGCTAAAATGAACAGTGTTATACTGAGCAAAATGTTATGCAGCTACATTTTTTAACCTTGACACATGCTGGTGAGTCAGCCTGCCTTGTCAACGTGTGTTCTCTTGTGCTGAAAGTGAGTACATCTTATAACCTTGCCCTCAATAGAACTGCATAAGCTTTCAAATAAGTGATTTGATCTGATTGCATTGCTTCTGCTTCTACTTCCATAACCTCAGCTGCTCCTACTGTTATTACCTGCTATTTTCTCATGCACTGCAAGTTTATGATTTTCTATTAGATAGACAGATAAGGCCATATCAGTCCAACACTTGGAGCTTTCATAAGGCCGAGATAGTGTACATGCTGTAGTAATCTGCAGGACTAGAAAGGGAAGAAATTAGTTCACTGAAACATGAATATACTGAAAATAATACTATTCAGGTGGTCTTGAGTCAGCACTTTGTGCATTGAAAGGGACAGTTTGGTAAGAACTAATATTTATACATTTTCTCCCAAATATTGCAGGTCACATAAGACATTTTGATAATCAATAATAATCTAAGTGATCTAAAATTTGGTGATGAAGAGTGTGCATTTAACTTTGCACAAAAAGACAGAATGGCAATGTGAAGAATGGATGTTTTGGGTACCACTAAGACTAGGAGACATTTTTTCAAACATTACATAATTGGTGCGCTCAACACACTTGGAGGAAAACACTATACACCATCATGTTACATCAGCTACTAGATGCCCATGCTGGCAAGCATTGCATAGAGTAATGAAAATAGAGGAAGGACCATCCTATTCATTTAGAATGTGGCCAGTTCTGCTCTCTTGGACTCCTGGCCATGGATGACTGTGGAGCAAACTTGTGTTTTTCCAAAAATGTGGCCAGTTCTTACACAATTGTGCCTCTTGGGAACCCATTACTCCATTATAGATGGTTTAGCCATGGGCATCAGATAAGTGATGAAACTATTGGCATTGTAGCCAGGGAAGTCATACTGTGGCCATCATAGGAAGGAGTAAGTGTATGGAACATTAAAGCATCAGCCTCGCCAAGACACAGCACACTGTAATGTTGCATGCTGTAATTGCAGCTAATTTTGTTACACCCCTGCTCTGGTACACACAATCCTCACACATGCAATATGGGAATATGTGGGAAGGGGTTAGGTAAAATAAGTAGCAGGGTTCAGGTATGATCAAAAGCCATTACATTTACATGCAGTGGTTAAACATTAGTCAGACTAAAAGGTGCTTTCAGACAAGAGCAACTTTTCAAAGTTCCTAAAACCAATGAAGGTAATTTGCCCTTTTTGCCATCCCTATTGCAGAACCCTTTAGCTACTTCAGGGTTGGTACTTTCTCATTCTAGAGAAAACAAGTGATGTAAGTGAACAGTAGTTATTTTAGACAAAGGTGTATGGGGATTAAAGCTGCCATTTTTAAACTGTGCAAACAGTTTAGTGCTAAAAAATTGGGATAAACAAGAAAAAATGGACCAAAAGTGGAGTCAAGTCTTATTGCACTTATATGCAACAGAGGAAATACTGCGTGATTTTGGTGCATCTAAGTGCTCAGATCACTGCATCTTCTTGTGTGTGTGGTCACTATACCAGCCATTGGCTGGCTTACATTCCTGAAAGTGTGTAGTTCTCAGGGGAACTCCATAGAGGGTAGTTCCTCTCATTGAGTCCCTAGAACTGTTTGGTCCGAAAGCAAAGACTGCATTTCTAACTAAAGCCTTTGACACACAATGACAAAACATAATAAAAGGATCTCACACTTTACCAGTGATTTCTGCAGATTTTTATTGAAATATGAATTAGATCATACACTAAACACCATAAAATCTGATTTAATTAATTGAACTTGCTGAACCAGCATGAAGTCACATGGACATATATACCCTCCTGTTGCTTAGAGACACAGATAGTAAAATCAAATTTTCTGTGTAGTGTAGGATTGGGTGGTGTGTAGAAAATAGGACAGTATGTCTGTACATAAAAAACATGGCATGATATTACATAAAAAATAAATAATGGCAAGAATGATAACCGTGGCACCAGAGTTTTTGTTTTGTTTTATTTAGAGCTCTACAGACATTGAACTTTTTATGAAAACTCACAGAGGCCTGAAATTCTGTTTGTTTTTATGAACTGCAGAGATTATTTTCTCAATGTCATGGCTTTTTTGTAACGATGAGGTTGACAAAATGAAACAAAACTTAATAAAAAAATAGTCTTTTGGTGCCACCCCCTCAGTCACTTCTGTCAATTAAACAAGACCACCATTACATTGGAAAAACATCATCATGGTTGATAAAACATTGCAAAACTAGATGAAAGCACCAGCAAGCTGGCACTACCACCCCGTTGATGAAACAAATCCATTGTTATGTCATTGTGGTCAACATAAAACTAAACTTAAAAAAAACACCAGCCCACTGGCAGTGCACAAAAAAATCCAAAAACACTACACTAAGCACACATGCCAGTGCCATATCTTTACCTCTAACGTCCATTGATCAAACAAAACCATTGTCAAATCAAAGTAATGGTCGACAAAACTAAAGTTAACCTAAAGTTAACAAAAACATCAGTGTGCTGGCCCCCTTCTGCCCAAAAACAGGTACAAACACAAATACTGCCAAATACCATACACCAATCAGCTATTACATTAATACCTCCTGCCTAATATTGAGTAGGTCCCACTCATGCAGCTGAAACAAGTCAAGTCAAGTTTATTTATACAGCGCTTTTTACAACTGACGTTGTCACAAAGCAGCAGAAAAACTCCCTAGCTGTAGGAAGAAACCTTGGGAGGAACCAAGGCTCAGAAGGAGGAACTCATCCTTCTCTGGTTGACACTGGATAGTAAAAAGAAACAAGAGAAAAGAAAAAATAAATTAATACATATAAAAATAATAGTTCTTAGTATAAATGGGCAGCAGCAATTCCTTTTGTACAGGTGCCATGATGACTTAAGATCAGTTCTTTGGAAGATAGGGCTGTTCTTATGGGCTCCTCAGTAGGAGTGAGTGGGTTAAAAGCTGCAAAACTTCAAACCAGTAAGAGGGTATCAGGGCAGGTCAGGCTGGTGCAGATAGCAGAATGGGACAGGATCACTGGTATCTCAGAGAGAGAGAGAGAGAGAGAGAGAGAGAGATAGAGATGCTGAAATGTTACGAGTGTTTAAGAACAATGTATGTTATAGTCTGAGGGCAGGCAGGTGCTCTGGCAAGACTCGCGAGCACAGCATAACTAAAGGGGAGACCTAGAAAGACGCACAGACATGAGGGCATCCTGGGGCATTAGGCAGCACAACCACTCGACTGTCAGCAAACCCGAGTGAACACTTCAGAGTGGGGGGTGACAGCATCCAAACATGCCAGTTTACCAGAATACTCTATGCCTGAGACTCTCCAGATCTACCCCTATCTAGGATTAACAGAAGGCTTGATTAAACAAATATGTTTTTAGCCTGGACTTAAATATTGAGACTGTGTCTTTTGATCTAAGTAGGCGTGATGGATCATAAGAGACCAGGAGTTCACTTAGATACCGTTGTGCAAGATCGTTCAGTGCTTTATAGGTCAATAACAGTATTTTATAGTCAATACAGAATTTGATCGGGAGCCAATGCAGATTAGATAAATGATGTGATGTGATCGTATCTTCTGGTTCTAGTAAGAACTCTTACTAGAACTCTTATTCTGAACTAACTGGAGCTTATTTATGCACCTATTAGAACATTCAGACAGTAAAACATTACAATAATCTAAACGAGAGGTAACAAAGGCATGAACTAATTTTTGTGCATCAGGCATTGACATTATATTTGTTATCTTAGCAATATTTCTGAGATGAAAGAAGGCAATCCTAATAATATTACCTACATAAGCTTCAAATGAAAGATTGGGATCAATGATCACACAAAGATCTTTCACTGTTGCGCAAGATGAAACAGAATGGCCCTCCATAGTTACTGTGTGATTGGACAGCGTTCTCCGAGCTGCAGGTGACCCTATTATGAGTACTTCTGTTTTATCAGAGTTGAGTAGTAGGAAGTTTAGAAGAATACACTGTTTACTGTCATTTACACATTCCTCAATTACATTAAGTTGGTGTTTTTCACCAGGCTGTGCGGAAACATATAACTGTGTGTCGTCAGCGTAGCAATGGAAGTTTACTCCATATTTTTGGATAATATTACTCAGCGGTTGCATATACAAGGAGAAAAGCAGGGGGCCTAAAATTGAGCCTTGAGGTACACCAAAACTTACTTTGGTGCATTCCATTACTATTAGTAGTATTTGTTTCAAAAAGTGCGTAGGTAGGGGGTCTAGGATGCAAGTTGATGAATTTGAGGAAGAAATTAGTGAAATTAGTTCTTTTTCTTGAAGGGGAGAAAAACAATGTAATCATTGATCTGATATAAATGAATTTCTGAAAAGTTTAGTATCAAACTGTCTGGATTTGAATTTTTGGACTGAATTTTGTATCTAATATTTTGGATTTTATCATTAAAAAAGATCATGAAGTCATTGCTGCTATGTATTGATGTTATGTCTGTTCCTGTATTGCCCTTATTTCTGATTAATTTTGCTATGGTGTTAAATGGGAATCTTGGGTTATTTTTGTTATCATCTATAAGTGTGGAGAGATAAGTTGTTGTAGCGACACAAAGAGCTTTTAATAACTCAGGAAACTCTCTTTCCATGCTAGTTTGAATACTATTAAATTTGTTTGATGCCATTCCCTATTCAATTTCCACGAGGTTTGCTTCAAGACGCGTGTGGGATCGTTAAACCAGGGTACAAGTGTTTTTTCTCTGATTAATTTTCTCTTAAGAGGAGCTACATTATCTAAGGTGCAGCAGAATGCTGACTCTAAGTATTCAGTGACCTGATCAAGTTCTGAGGGATCTGACAGTGATCCAATCAATGCTGAAAGCTCTGGGAGAAATTTGGAGCTGTAGATGACGTGAATGTGCGCTTGATGTGTGCAAGTGGCAAAGTGCGTGGGTCATTACTAAGATGCAGTTTAAATGAAAGAGGATAATGATCTGAAATCACCTCAGACTGTGGGACTACAGCTATGTTTTTTATATTTAAACCGAGAGTTAGTATTAAATCTAGCGTGTGGCCACCATTGTGAGTAGGTTCAGTGAGGTTCTGTTAAACCCCTACTGAATCTAGAATGGATATGGAGGCTGTTCTCAGAGGGTCATCAAGGTTATCAAGGTGAATATTAAAGTCTCCCATAATTAAAGCTTTGTCTGATGAGACAGCTAAGTTTGGGATAAAATCTGCAAATTCATTGAGAAATTCATTGTAAGGTCCTGGTGGTCTGTAGATGATAATTAGTAGAATCGACTGGGTAGGTTTATTTTTTGTGAATACATGTGCCATGTTTGAATAGAAAACTACAAAAGCTTTAAATGTATGTCCAGGTTTGTGTGATGCTAAGATTATCATTATAAATAACTGCAACGCCTCTTCCTCTGCCAGACAGACGAGGCTGGTGTATATAACTATATGCAGGGGGACTTGCCTCATTTAATGCTATGTACTCATTTTGTTTAATCCATGTTTCTGTTAGACACAGTATATCAAACTCCTGATCAGTGATAATTTCATTTACAATAAGGGTTTTGGAAGAAGAGATCTAATATTTAATAGTCCTAACTTTAGATCAAAGGTGCTGGTTTTACATTCAGTCTGATCAAATTTTATGTTGATTAAGTTACTAAAACAGACTCTTTGAGTATTTCTATGTTTTTGTTTAGCTAGAGGGACATACATGGTCTGAATATATTCTAACCTTGGTGATGACTCTATGCAGCTAGCAGACAGTCGGAATAGCCTGTCTGTCTGCTCCCTGGCTTTGGCTCTGGACATCGATTAACTGTGCTAGAAATGAGAGTAGCACCTTTCTGAGTCAAATGGACACCGTCCTGCCCTAGCAGGCCAGCTTTGCCCTCAAAGTTACTCCAATTATCTATGAAGCCCACAAAGCACCATCTGGACATCCAGCAGTTCAGCGACCACAGCCTGCTGTAAGCCTTGTCATTGGTATGGGGCCAAAGCATATTACGGCATCGGGCATCGCCTTCGCTAATTTTCACACATCACTAACATTATTCTTAGTAACCTCACTTTCTTGAAGGAGAATATCATTATCTCCTATGTGGAAAACCTTTGAGTATCTATGCTTGCCTAGGACCCTGAGATTACCTCCTATGTCTGGCGCCCTGGCTCCCAGGATTAACCTGACTAAAGTTGCTGGTGCCCCTAAAGGCCTGCCTAATTTCACTTGTTCAGTCTCCTATAACCAGAGCTCTTTCAGGTTTCTCAGCAGGTGCTTCACTGAGGAGAGCAAACCTGTTGGACACGTGAACTGGAGAGGAGTGGTGCTCTGGTGGGCAAGCCTTAGAGGCTCTGCGATTTCTATGCCACTGAGCCGTCACCCAATTGCCCCGCTGTGAGGTCTCTAATGCTGGAGCAGAAGGGGGGGGGGGGGGGGGGGGGTTTCCCCAAAGCCCCCAACTTTTCCCCTCCCTGCC
>JBBPDA010083565.1:0-12133 GCA_037974385.1 Arnoldichthys spilopterus
GAAAAAACTGAAGTTAATATTTCTCTCACCTCAGAAAAGGTGGGTTCCTTGCTCCTTTTGGGTCTCAGCTGACATTCGGCAACGCAATGTCCGTGTTCACCACAATACAAACACAGTCACTTCCTTCTTCTTCTCTCATTTTCCTGGTGACTTAGCGCCGTGGACCCCAGCTGCATCGGTTCTTCCTCCTGGTCCTGGCTCGCTGCAAAACCGTACCACTTCCTGCCCTTGGCACTCTTTCTCTCCTGTAATAACTGATCCAGTTTTATTGATAATTCAATCAGGGAGTTTAAATTCTTTCCCTCGTCCCGACAAGCCAACTCTGTCTTTACCTCGTTACTCAATCCCTCTCGAAACATCATTAGTAAAGCGGCTTCATTGAAACCGCTCATCGCCACCAAAGTTAGAAAATTTATCGAGTATTCCAGAGCTGAGCGTTTTCCTTGCTTGAGGTGCATTAAACGTTCTCCAGCCTCCTTTCCCTCATGTGGGTGATCAAAGACCACCTTTATCTGTTTCATAAGTGCTCCGTGGCTCATACCTCCCATCTGTTCCTCATTCCACACTGCGGTCACCCACTCCAGCGCGCTTCCGGTAAGTAGCGATATCACAATAGCAATCTTTTGTCTCTCCGACTCCTCAGGAAACTGGGACAAATACTGCTCACAATGAAACACAAAAGTCCGACATTGATCGGGATTTCAATCAAATTTCTCGGGTCGTGCCAGCCTTACCTCGGCTGCGAACCTTTTCTGTGAAGCGGGTGTAGTTGGAGTAGGGTTGTTTACGAAAGTGACCTCTCGGGAACTGATGAAGGCTGATGGGATAGACATCCGCTGGATAGCGGAAGTGAGCTTGGTAATACTGCTCCGGAGTAGGTGAAGTTCCTGGTGGTGCTCACCCAAAAGTCTCCCCTGCTCAAAAACAGCCTACATCATTTCAGTTATTCCCGTGGAATTAGAATCCATATTACCTGCTGCCTCCATATTTAAAGGCGAAGTCTTCTGTCACGAGTCTGTAGTGATGCAAGAGACAAACGCTGGTAAAAGTGAAGATGTTTAATAAGAATTCCAATATCCAAAGGAAGGTCCAACACCGAAGCAAACAAACTGTGTAACAGGCAATCCAACTCAGAAACGTAGTCCAGGCAGAAGGGTTGAAACACACGGCAAACAGGTACATCAAAGAACGAGCAAGACAAGGTCAAAAAATCCAAGCAGAAGTCAAAAACACAGCAAACAGGTACAACAAGGGCAAGGCAAAAATCAGAATCCAGGTACAAAATATAATCAAAACCAGAAAATCCAAACACTAACTATAAATGCTCAGAATCACAGGTAACTGACGAGACTTCGCACCTTCCTGCTGGTCTGGCTCCCCTTTAAAGTCCTGCCCTGATTAGTCCCCATGAGTTTCAGCTGGGAGGGGCGTGGCACCTAATATTCAGGAGAGGCCGACCTTGCACGCCCTCTAGGGGGAGCCTCAGCTCCCTTTACAGGTGGGTTTAGGATGCGGTGAAACCTTTTTTAGACTCTAGTGCATAAGTGCAATTAGGGTAAGTGCTGAAAGTATAAGTGCTCACAAAAAAATAAGTGCCAAGGATAACAAAATTCACTGCAAAAATCATTTTATTATTTATGAATACAAAATCAATATCCACACCGTGTCACAAAGGAAAAGTAATAAATAAATAAATAAATAGTTAACACTAGAATCCTGTAGGTCAAGGGTTAGGGTTTGGGTTAGGGTAGGGTTATGGTTAGGATTAGGATTAGGTTTGGGGTTAGGGTTATGGTTAGGGTTACGGTTAGGGTTAGGGGTTAGGATTAGGGTAGGGCTACGGTTAGGATTAGGCTTGGGGTTAGGGTTATGGTTAGGGTTAGGGGTTAGGGGTTGAAACAGTTAATCTTATATATATTCTTATTTTCAAGTTTATATTGCTCTGGCTACACCTGCTTTTCTCCTCCCAAAAATAATGTTTATTTTAAAAAAAAAACCTGTAAAATCCATTAATTTTAAAAGATTTAAACTAAAAATAAACATAAAAACCAAGAAGGAACTCTTCGCAACACACAGTAGGATTAGGATAGCCATCTATTGCGTACCATTGGTGTAATACTTCTTTTTACTGGTGTTCCTATTTGAATTTAGGTCAGTAGGTGGACTGTACCGATTGTGGGGCCAGATATTTGGAACCAGGATATTCCAATTTTTAAGGGGAAAGGGTGGGGTTGGATAGGATATTTAGGGCTGGAAATTAGGGGTAGGTGAAGGATTAGGTGAGGTTAGTGATGGGGCTGGAACGGGGCTGAGGTTAGGGTTGGGGATGGAAAGTGAAGGTGGGTTTAGGGTAAGGTGTGACCTACTTTGGATTCTAGTGTATAAGTGCCAATAGTGGAAGTGCTTGTGGTAAAAAGTGCTCAACCAAAATAAAGTGCCAAAGAAAACACTAAATATACACCGCAAAATCATTTTATTTTTCATAAATGCAAAATCAATACACTCTGTGTTCCAAAAAAAAATTTTTTGATCCATAAATAAATAAATAGATAAATAAATAAATAAATAAATAAAATAAATAAATAAATAGTTACCCTTAGAATCCACTAGGTCGAGGGTTAGGGTTGGGGTAGGGTAATGGTTAGGATTAGGTATGGGGTTTTGGTTAGGGTTAGGAGTAGGTGTAGGGTTAAGGTTAGGGTTAGGGGTTAGGATTAGGATAGGTTTGGGGTTAAGGTTAGGATTAGGTGTGGGGTTAAGGTTAGGCTAAGGGGTTAGGGTTAGGATTAGGTGTGGGGTTAAGGTTAGGTTTAGGGGTTAGGGTTAGGATTAGGTGTGGGGTTAAGGTTAGGCTTAGGGTTAGGTGTGGGGTTAAGGTTAGGCTTAGGGATTAGGGTTAGGATTAGGTGTTTTTCTTGGGGTCCCAGCTAGGGTTCGAATTATGGTCCTGGGCTTCCTGTTCCAATACGGTATTAGAGGCTGGATCTTCTTTTTTGTGGTACCTGTTGAAAAAGTGTATTCCTCCTACCTTGTGTTACAATCCTTTTTCTGATTGAAACCTGCTATAAAATCTATCCGTCTAAAATGTTTCTGTATTTCCTGTTGTTTAGAGGTCTGTTGGAGGACTGCGGAAGTGAATCTAGTTTGGACTAAAATATCTTTAAGATTCCTATTCCTGCGGTAAGCTGAAATGACTTTGAAATTGTTTAGATCTGGCACCTGTGTTTGTGTATATTTAAATTTATTTTTAATCGTATGATTGATGGCCTGCGTATGTTTGGAGTAGGTGGTGACCAGTGGAATGACATCCTTGGTATTTGGCTGTTTTTCCGGGTTCAATCCTGTTTTAAGCTGGGTTACTGTGTTTGACTTAATACGTCTTAAAATTCTTCTACTGTAACCCCTCTGCCTCAAGGCCTGAAAGAGGGTGCCTACTGCTTCATGAAAGTTGTCTTCCTCACTGCAGAGGCGATAAAAACGTATATCCTGTGATTTAATTATGTCCTGAAATGTGTGTTTGGGGTGGTAACTGGACTTGTGAAGTAGTGTATGTGTGTCTGTAGATTTAAAATATACTTTAGTTTTTAGTGTTCTAAAACCTTCTGTCCAATCACTAAAAAAGACTGTGGTGTCTAAAAATTGTATGTGTGTATTATTAATGTTATGTTTAGTTGTGATGTTTGGATGGTGTGTGTTGACTATATGTATGAATTGATTAAAATGTTCCATCCCATGTTGCCAAACACCAAAGATGTCATCCAAGAATCGTAAGTAGATTAATGGTTTGTGGTCACACTTCTAAAATAGCGTCTCCTCCCAGTCTGCTATATATAAGTTTGCATAAGCTGGGGCAAATTTCTTTCCCATTGCCATGCCCTGAATTTGCAAGTAGACCTGTGCGTCAAATTCAAAGTCATTTCAACTTAAGCTTAATTCTAAAAGCTCTAAAATCTCCTTATCCAGACGTAAAATATCCTCATGTTTCCTAAATGCCTTTTTAACTGCTTTTATTCCCAATGTTGTTGAGATGTTTGTGTATAAACCATTGATATCAATTTTAAATAAAAAGGCTTCCTTATCTATAGTGAACTGCTGTATTTTTTCAATAAAATCATATGTATCCTTTAAAAAACTCTGATGTTTCTGGTAGATAGGATTTAAAAAACTGTCGATATATTCCGCTATCCGGTACGACTCACTTCCACAGTCCGAGACTATTGGATGTCCCCTAGGGACCTCATGAGGTACTGTCCATGTTTCAGGATCCGCATGTATCTTCGGTAAAAGGTAAAATAATCTAGGCTTGGGAACGTCTGGGCCCATAAAATAAAATTTCTGTCTATTATTAATAAAACCTTTCTGTTGTAGAATATTCAGTATATCCTGTATTTGTGTTTTCGTTTCCATTTGTATTGAGTGTGTTAACCTGCGGTAGTGTTCCGAATTATTTAACTGCCTCCTGACCTCCAGTAAGTATTGTGCTTTATCCAAGATTACAATACCTGACCCTTTATCTGCGGGCTTAATAACTATATCTGGATAGGAGATCAATGTACGGATTGCTTTCCGCTCCAGTATACTCAGATTATCCCTCTCGTGCTTATAATTTAAATTTGTTCATTCATAGTTTTTCTTAACAAGACTTCTAATGTTACTATTACATGTAGAAATTAAAGGTTCCCAGGCCGATATCCCCATTAAATTCCTATTTGTTTCACATGAGGTATAATTAAAATGATCCAAGATTTTTAACTTCCTATTGAAAGCATGTACATCCCTCATGAGTTCCCCCTGTTCCGGGTTCTAGGTGTAGGGACTTAAAAATAGGGACCAGTTAAAAATACTGGAGTGTATTAAAACTGTCTTAAATGTTTAACTGGTCACACCAGGAGTCAAAAAGGCATTGCGCAGTTTGTGCTGTCCAGTGTATTCCGTCGTTCTCCACCTTGAATAAAAGTTTATTAATATCCCATAGAGGGTTATCATGTGTTTCAATGTGCTTGTTAATCACCTTTAGATTCTCTTGTTGCATAAGCGGCATACAGTCTGAATATTGTATTACTGGGGTGTATATTGTTGCATTTGGGAATGTATTCTTTGTTGCTCTCCACATTCCCTGTAGCTGTTTGATTGCAGTTTTTTGTGTCTGTTGTGCTTTATTATTAATACCTACAGCTAAGATTACTTTTTGTGTTAGTGGATTCGGTGTTGCTTTATTTAAAATATGTTCTATGTGCCGAAAGTTTGCCCCTGGGTAACTATCCACTTGAATTGAAGTTCCCTTAATCTGCGGGATACGGCTTAGAATTGAATCTCCAATAAACAGTATCGGTTTGTAAGTGTGAATTGTCCAATCCTGCAATTTCCTGTCTGTGGTGATATGTCTATATGGTTTGTTATTTGGATGTCTTACGCTATGCGGTCCATCGTCAGGGGATCTGGGCGGGTCCAATTTTGGTTTTGCCATCGTCTTAGGCTTTACAGCGGTGGATTCAGAATTAAACTTCTTGGGAGAATTAATCTCTTTAATATGTTTCATCATCCTTATCCGTTCTGTAATTCCCATGGTTTCCTTCCGTGGACCCTCCTTGTCCCCTTTTACTTTGACTTCAAACTCCTTTTTTCCTTTTATAGGTGGTTTTGGGTCCTGTAATTGTCACGGGCTCGCCTGTCTACCAACAACAGCTGCATAAGAAAGAGGACTAGAGCTTTTTAAAACCTCTGTCTGTCTATTTTTAATAAACTGTTCACAATGTTGCAATGTTGTTTCTTTTAATTTATGTTTGAAGCGGTTTTTTGCCCATTTTGTTGCCACCGCCCATTCTACCTCCTTAAACTCCTTAATCGAATCCATTATTGTAATTAAACCATCTGTATAATGTTGTTGCAGAATTGTCATTGTTGTTGTCATCCAGTTATGTGTATTGTGTGCTATTTTCTGTAGTGTGTCTTGTGTGGGTACTGCAGGTTTAATAAATTGTGTGAGTTTCTTTACTTGTCTTAGCATGCCCACCGGAATGGTCTCCATATGCAAAGAGTCATCAGCAAACTCCAAGTGATGTGTTGTCTGTAAAAGTCTAAAATACCATTTGGTTAGCTGTGTATTAAAACCATTACTAGCTTCCTTAACTGAGTCTATCTTGGCCTTATTCATCCTATCCTCCAGTTCTTTCAACCCACTAAATCTATTTTGCAGTTCAATCATTTTGTAGTTTCCCCGTTTTGATTAATCTAGTCTGTTTCTAGGTATTTAACCCAATACCCCCCCCCATTTTTTCTCTTAGGGATAGGGTTAAGGTTAGCCTCAGGGCTAGGGTAAGTCTTAGGGTTAGAGTTAGGTTTAGGATTAGATTAGCCTTAGGGTTAGCCTTATGGTTAGAGTCAGCTATGGGGTTAGGGTTAGCCTTAGGGTTAGGGTTAGCTGTAGGGTTAAGGTTACCCTTAGGTTTAGGGCTAACTTTAGGGGTAGGGTTTGCCTTAAGGTTACAATTAGAGTTAGGGTAAGGTTTAGCCTTGGGGATAGAGTTTGCTCTAGGGCTAGGTTTAGCCTTAAGGTTAGGATTAGCTTTAGAGTTAGCCTTAGGGTAAGCTTTAGGGTTAGCCTTAAAGTTAGGCTTAGGTTTAGCCTTAGGTTTAATTTTAAAGTTATTCTTAGGGTTAGGGGCTGTACTGAAGGCCTGTTTTTACTGCTTATGAAGAAGCTTCTGGAAGGCTTTAGGTCAAGTGGACTGGATTGCTAAGCAGTATTAGGCCAGACTAGTCCTTAAATTGGACACAATATTGGCTTGGTGTATTTCTGGTGTGTTTTTTTTTCCTCCAAGCATTTAATTTTGACATTCAGTTTGATTAGTTTGAATGTCCTGTACTTGAGGTTGGTTTTCAGGAAAGGGACACAAATGCAAGGTTCATGTTTAAGTAAAAGTCCTTTTTATTTAAACAAGCTAGAAAAGGCACCAAAAGCAGTTCGAAATGCGTTGTCAGGACAGTCCAGGGTCAATCGGGTGCAATCAGGGCAATGCAGAAAATCTAGAACAAGACAAGACACAGTCAAGGTGTACACAAGGTCACAATACTGGACGCTCAAAACTGTCAGAACAGTTGGCTTCGTGCCTCCCCTGTGCTCCAGTGCGCCTCTAATATACCCACTGATTACACCCTAACGAATGCCACCTGGAAGGACTCTGGTTAACCCTATTTGTACTGCCTCCTGGTGGTTGTTACGGTCCCGTTCCAAACACAATTGTCATTTAAAATGTCAGGATCTGTAATTAATCTACTGATTAAAACACAAAAACTTCAACATTACTTGATTCTCTGAACTCCAGGGCACATGCCTAAAACATTTGACGATTCTATGTGTTTTTGTTCTTTAATAATTTATAGATATGTGTTTTTACATAAACAAGGTGGCCCCATTGCAAGCACGTCACAACCAGAATTGTAAAGTCGTTATAAACATCACCCTGTGCAGCGACAGGTCAAACAACATGGCAGACAAGTCACATTCCAACACAGAAACAGCACCAAACACTTATTATCCACATAAAAGAGCAATAGCACCGTGAATCAACTGCTCACTCAATCAAAACAAAAAAACGGAAGTTGATGTGTCATAAACCGCAACAGCATTCAAAGTTCCAAACCTGGTCCCATCCGCTTGCTAAGACAGTCTATTATTTGAAACTACAAATATCTCCATCTTGCAGTTTGGAAAATTATCCAAAAACTCAGAATTTCAGCGACCCTATGGGGTTTTACGCTCAGCTTTTTCGTGGACACACCTACTCTGGGCTGGACTGTCTCTGAGCTCGTAAGACCAGTGTGACTGATATCTGTTTCAACGAATTGGCAAGATCCTTAGGTTTCCAAAGAAGTATCGCTTGATGTGATTGGCAGGAAGTGTCAGATTAGGGAGTGGCACTTATGTCTTATGCTCCCTTGGCAAACGAGTGGCCCTCAGTAGTGCACATCAGGCAGAGTGTTTTCTTTCATTTTAAACTCTTTTTGTAATATTGGATGATGGTAAAATGATGCATGTGTACACCCCAAGCAATGAGATCGACTTTAGCCTGTGATTTGGAGGAAATTGGGTCAGATTCTGTGGAACTGGACTTGGAAAACGCTTTTGCCCATTGTGAAGACATGCTGCTTGATTAGGTCAGGAATTTTTTTTGTTTATACACCTCATCTGCAGGGGTTTTCTGCTGCTAACGTTGGTACATTACATTCATTTATGCTCTTTCTCTGTTATTGATGATTTGCTTTAAGATAAACAGCAGTTTTACTGTGTTTTTCTGTGCAACTCCCCCAAACAACTGTTCAGCCACCCCACCCCTCCCCCCTCATCCTCTGCCCAAATTCAATGCCCCAAAATGATTTTGCAAATTCCACCAGCATCACCAATCTCTGTCCTATTTAACACCCATTCAATACCCATTAACACCATATTCAGTGAGCTGAAGGGCACCAATCACAGAAAGAGCAATAAAATCAGCATGTGTTAGAGATAAGAGAGATAACAAGAGAGAGAAAGAGGGGCCTTAAGTAGTATAGGGATATACTTTTTGTCAAAATGATTAATGATGACCTTTGACCTTTGATATGCATATTTTTAATTCATCATTCAATTCATACCAAACATACCTGGCATAACAAGGATTCCAAAAAAATACCAAAAATAGTTTGAAAATATCGGAAGAAGTTCCCAGATTGAAAAAATCTGTTTGACTCCCTGTACCCCCCCCCCTTTCACAAACCCCCGAATGGCTCAACTTCTGTGTCCCCCTCCTCCCCTTTTATTGCTCCTGGAAAGTTTTAACACATATTTTGTGAAAGGCTATTGATTCTGTTGATGCATGTATCTAAAACTATGGGTCAGGTACAAACTATTGCTACCTAAATGTTCCACTAACAGTTCTATTGTAACACTTGCCATCGGTATTTTGTGTCTAAGTGAAGTGTGTTGGATGTTTTGTAGCTCTCACTTCAGTGTGTTTCTTTACAAATAAAATGTTTGATTGTTCCTGTAGCTTGGAAGTCACTTTGGACAAAACCATGCCATAATGATAAAGAAATGACCCCACATTGTAACTTTGTGAAATGTAAAAATGAATTCTTTGTAAATTAACATTTTTGTTGTAAGTTTTAGGGCAAGAAAAGGGGGAGTTAGGGGATGTCTGTTTTTGTGGAATGTTCTAGAAGGATGAAAGGGAAGGGGTGGTGTGGGGTGTTGTAAAACTGTGGACAAGCCAGAAGAGAAACCAAAAAACAAACCAGAATATTTTTGCAGTATAGAGAAATACCGTAATTATTTACAAGACAAGTTACTCAGTCTGAAAATACCACAATATTTGTGGCCTGGCTGTTTGAAAACGGACAATGTACAATCTGACGTTACATTTGAGGATGTCAATTATTGTAGAAAACTTTTTAAAAGTATATGTATACCTAAACGTTTCTGGCCTAAGGCGATCCTCAAAACACCTCCTTTTGCAACCCAGACACCCGAGCACAGACAAAGAAAAAGCAGTTATGATATACCGCCACCAACACCTCAAGCTCCAAAAAAAAGAGAAGGTTGGTGAGTGAGATACAGTCAGGAGATAAGTTTTTAAATCCATGATGTTATTTAAAAGCATGAATGGTAAATGGCTGAGTCTTGAACCCAAAGAAAACCCAGACTCTGGACGATTCATCACATTCAAGGTGTTTGAACATTTGAGGGAGGGGAACTGAAAACCTGAAAAGTCTCTCTGTTTCTGGATGAGCTGGGGTTGTTGAACCAATGCGTTAGTTCATACAGCGGCATTGGTGAACTCGAGGCTATGGTTTTAGGTTTATGAAATAAAATCTACAGTGATGATCCAAAAGACTGCTTCGCAACTGCAGTGAGTCGAGCAAATGTCATCAGCATTGACAGAACAGATGCTCACTGTGGTAGGAACATTACCCTGACCATCTGTCGTAAGTCATATTGTACAAGTGTGTTACGCATCAGGCTTGACCTGCACATCTGCGAGAGGATCCGTCACCAGAGTTTCAAAGTAAACGATCAAGATGAATGGATTTTCTTTTTAGCACCTTTCAAAATTGCGTCTGAGGAGTCTCTGGAGATGGAGCTCACTGAAGCTGAAATAATGGACGTTTATAAAATGGTGAGTTTTTTTTCAGTATTAAAACATACATCACAAATAAAACTACAATCAGTATACGTACATACAAATATTTTTATCCTTTTCTTTCTCTATCCACAGCCTGTGATGACTGCACCTGTCTGTGATGCAGATACTCCTTTATTTAAGTTAACACAAGGTCAACTACATCCAACAATTCCAGAGAGGAACATGACACTTCAGACATCTTCAGCAGCGATGATACAGATGTTGATTTGTCTGAAATGTTGAACAAAAAGGATGAAGATGAGACATCTACATCATCAGTACCCATGATTGTGAACAGTGATGCTGGGAGCTACCTTACAGATGATGATGATGATGGTATGTATGCTGATGATGGTGGGACCACTGAAAGCGACAATGACTGTGAGGTTGAAGAAGTAAAACTGATCGAATTCATTAGAGTTACAGAATACATTTGGGCAACCTGTCTGCATCAGGCCTATATCTCCTGGTTGAAATTAGAATGTTGTAGCCAAACAACATCAACACTGAAGGAGAAGGCGCACAACTGTCTAGACGTGACACCTCATTCACTGGTCAACATCATTAGAGAATGGAAAGCTAACATTTCTCAATGTGAATCTGAGATCAGCAAAGTGGTTTGCAACTTTTTTAAATCTGAAAAGAACAAGAGGATGGTTGGAAAAGTAATGCGAGTGTTTGCTGCATATCAATGCGTTGTTGAAAAGTACAACGCATTCTTTGAAGACTACATGAACACACCTTGTATGACTTTGGAAACATTTCTGGAAAGACCCGACAACATACCTTCTGATGAGGTGGAAAAAACAACGGTGGAAGCTGTTTGCAAAATTCTGCTGAACTCTGAAAGGATAAAGGACACTGAGACTAAAAAGAATGATGTTGCTGTAGGATCAATTCACGTCACAGAAAATGTATAATTATGCAATAATGAGAGAGGCCCCTTCTCAACCGTTGTAACAGGATGCCCTGCTCAGTAAACATATGCACAAAACTTGTTAGGCTCCTTTATGACAACCACCGAAGGATGCGTAATAAAATAATAAAATAATAAAATGCCCGTTATCAAGATGGAGCTTCAGTAACCCTTTTAAGCCATAATCCTAGAGCTGTTCAAGGACCCCCTCATCGCATCCCCCTCTGACCTTCCTGGCCACACACTAAGTCTAAAGGGTTGAAAATGTTATTGTCATGTTTGGATTTATTAGGTTCAACGAGTCATGGTCTCCACGTTTAGAATATGCCTGTCACTTTAAAATGTGGCTACAGAAAATTAGAAGTGCAATGTGAGCCGTAAAGAAAGCCATGCTCAAAAGAGGAAGTCACTCCTCACATGGTCAACATGTGCTCCAAAGACGAAGGGACATACTGGTTCTCTTATTAATTTGTACTAAAAGGTAGTTGCCCTAGGTGTTCAGGAACTAGTATTGGAAAGAGGTGAAAAGAGGATTGTAACGATACCCCCAAAAGTGTCATTTTTACCTTTAATTACCACACAGTTATCATGTGTATGTAATTTAAGTCATACGCTGTGAGATTGGTGGGAATTATGGCATGTCTGGACTCCTTGTAATCCTGTGATCACCACCGATCTGACGACGCAAGTTTTAATGCCCGGTTATGGAAGATGTAAAAGTTATTAAACTTTATTCTATAAACCTGTATCCAAGACCCCAAGATAGGGACATCGTAAACCCCCCGCTCTGGGTTTGCGGCTTCCCTCTGCCTGCCAAAAGGCGATGCTCTCATTGGACAGTTAAGAAGGAAAGGTGGGAAAGACATTTGCCCAGTGCAAACTATTTAAATCATGGACTTTTCTGAAACCAGTGAGCACACCCAGGCCAGAGAACTCGAGACACCAGTTCCACCTGGCAGCTCCACTCTGCTCAACTTCACTGTTGTCTTTCTGTAACCAAGGATTCATTCTTGTCTCAGTAAAAGTGGAGTCACTTCATGGCTGATAACCTACCTGA